>JAXLNO010003151.1:643283-683283 GCA_038087875.1 Malacoraja senta
TGGAGGCAGGAAACGTGTTCCCGATGTTGGAGGAGTCCAGAACCAGGGGCCACAGTTTAAGAATAATGGGTAAGCCATTTAGAACGGAGATGAGGAAACACTTTCTCACACAGAGAGTTGAGAATCTGTGGAATTGTCTGCTTCAGAAGGCAGTGGGGGCCTATTCTCTGGATGGTTTCAAGAAAGTGTTAGATAGAGCTCTTAAAGATAGCAGATTCAAGGGATGTAGGGAGAAGGCAGGAACGGGGTACTGATTGTGCATGATCAGCCATGATCACAGTGAATGGCGGTGCTGGCTCGAAGCGCCGAAAGGCATACTTCCGCATCTTGACCACGTGAATTTCAACGAGGGCTCCCGCAATTCCCACCCTAGTTTCGTACAATGTCCTCGGATATGTCCCAGGCCCTGGAGATTGTCTACCTTGATACACGGTAGTACCTTCAATACTTCTTCGACGGTAACACTGACTGCTCTCAAGAAACTCCCATTGATTGTCCCAAGATCCTCCGTCCGACTGTTTTTTACCTCGGAAAATGCAGACTGGAGATACTTATTGAGGATCATGTCCATCTCCTGTGGCTCCACACAGAGGTGACCGCTTTGATTCATGAGACTCCCCACTCTCTCTGTAGTTACCCCTTTCCCCTTGGCCGCAGATTGTTCTGCTTTGACGATATATCTTTCTTTCTTTTTTTAAAATATTTTTAATTTATTAGAAGTAAGTACAAGTGTATACAATCATATTTTCATAATACATTTTATGTACAGCTTCTTTTTTTTAAAATTTTTGTAATAAAGAAGAAAAAGAAAAAGAAGTTAGATAATGAAAAATATAAAAATGTGAGATATATAGTGTGTGAAAAAGAAAAATAGAGAGTGAAAGAAGAAAGTTAAGGAATAGAAAATAGGAAAAAGAAAATAAAAGAAGAAAAGGGAAGAAAAAGAAAAAAAGAAGTAAGCAGATCTTATTTATAATCTTGACCATCCCTCGCCCAGTCACGAGTTAGCTTTTACAATTGTGTTGCACCATATGATTCCAACTCGTTGTGAATTGGTCAAATTTATCTATTAGGAGGAATCGCATTTCCTCAAGATGTGCGGTGTCCAACATACTTGCAATCCACATTTTGAGCGTTGGTATTGGTGTATTTTTCCAAAATTTCAATATTAATTTTGTTGCTATTATTAAACCATAATTAAAAAATAATGTTTGAGATGGATTCAATTTATTCCCATCTTCTATTACCCCAAATATAATCAATTTATTATTAGGTTCCATTTTTATCTTAAATAATTTGGTGAATATTTCGAAAATATCACTCCAAAATCTATAAAGTTTTATACAGGAAACAAACGAGTGTGTTATATTTGCATCTTGGGTTAAACATTTATCGCAAGTGGGGGATATATTTGGGTAACATTTATTTATTCTTGTTTTTGAGTAATATAATCTATGTAAAATGTTAAAATGAATTAGATTATGTCTTGCATTAATCGAACATTTGTGAATGTATGTCAAATACTTTTCCCATGTAACCTTCGTAATTTTTATCATTAATTCCCGTTCCCACTCTTCGCTAATTACTTCAGTCGCAGGTAAATCAATATTTAAAATACTATTATATAAATATGATATTAATTTTAGTGTATCAGCTTTAATATTCATTACTTCTTCCAATAAATCAGGAATTATTTTTGATATCCCTGTATGTATATCTTCAAGAAATTGCTAATCTGAAAATATTTAAAATAATGATTTTTTCAATTTAAATTTTAATTGTAATTATTGAAATGATAGTAAATCTCCCATTTCATACATGTCCCCGATCCTTTTAATTCCTAAACTTTCCCATTGATTATATATTGTGTCCATCATAGATGGTTTAAATAAAGGATTATTCGCTATCGGTGTTAACAATGATAGGTTTCTTAATTTTAAGGATAATTTTATTTGTTTCCATATTCTTATTGTATCTTGTATAATTGGGTTCTTCTTATATATTGTATTGTTCATTTTTTTCGGGGAGAAGAGGATCGTTCCTATAGTACAAGGGTAACAATCCTCTTTCTCCATTTTATCCATTCTGTCTGTTGGGTTGAACTATCCAACCAGTAAATTATATTCTTAATATGAATTGCCCAATAGTAATACAGAAAATTCTGGAGTGAAAGTCCCCCGACACCTTTTGGTTTACATAAGTGTTCTTTTTTAATTCTATGTGATTTATACTCCCAAACAAAATTAGTAATATTAGAGTTTAATTTAGAAAAAAAATATTTTGGTACATATACTGGTATAGACTGAAATAGGTATAATAACTGTGGTAGAAAGATCATTTTTATAGCGTTTATTCTACCTATTAATGATAAAGGAAGTGTTTTCCAAAATTTAATCATTATATTAAGTTTATGTATTAAAGGTATAAAATTGGCATTGAATAAAGCTTTATGTTTTCTAGTAATCTGAATACCCAGATATTTAAATTTTTCTGTTGCTATTTTAAAGGGGAACTTCAGTAAGTGTATGGATTCTTGAGGTTTTAACGTCATGATATCACTTTTGTTCCAATTTATTCTATATCCAGAAAAGGACCCAAATTCCTCTATTAAGTTTAATAAATTTGGTATGCTCGTTTGTGAGTTTGTTATATATAACAGAATATCGTCTGCATAAAATGAAATTTTATTATTTGAGTCCCTAGCATTATAACCATCAATATTTGGATGACTTCTTATACTTTCGGCCAAAGGTTCTATCATAAGGGCAAATAGCAGGGGTGATCAAGTATATCCCTGCCTATTACCCCTCGATAATTGAAATTTTTGAGATAACATACTATCAGTTAATATTCTTGCAATCGGTTTATCATATAATAATTTCACCCATGTAATAAAATTCTCTCCCATATTAAATTTTTGTAATACTTTGTATGAATACTGCCATTCTACCTGATCAAATGCTTTCTCTGCGTCCAAAGAAATAATTGATATGTCTTCTTCCTCCACTTCATGTGAGTACATTATATTAAACAGGCGTCTCTAATTATTAAATGAATATCTTTTGGGTATAAACCCCGCTTGATCAGGGTTTTATCAATTTACTAATATATTTGCTTAATCTTCTGGCTAAAGTCTTTGCTAAAATTTTCTGATCTGTATTTAAAAGTGATATAGCTCTATATGAGCCCGGTTCCTCTAGATCGTTATCTTTCTTTGGAATAAGCGTAATAGTTGATTCTGCTAATGTTTCAGGTAATTTATTTTCTTTAAAAGCGTGAGTATATAAATTAAATAAATAGGGGGTCGTTATCTCATGAATTTTTTAAATAAAATTCATTACTAAAACCATCTGGTCCCGGTGTCTTACCATTTTTCAACGATTTTATTGTTTCACCTATTTCTTCGATTGTAATTTGCGCTCCGAGTTCTTCTTGTTCCAAAAGGTCAAGTTTTGGTAGATTACAATTATCTAATAAAAAAAATGTTTACTATCTTCTGTTTTAGTTTTTGATGTATATAAATTTTGATAAAATTGAGCAAATCTTTTATTAATATCTTTAGGCAGTATTAGTAATTCACCATTCTCGGATTTAATTTTATTTATAGTATTTTCTTTTTCTTGTTTTTTCAGTTGGCGCGCTAACAGCTTATGTGGTTTGTCACCAAACTCAAAATGTTCCTGTTTTGTAATTTGGAATAATCTTATTACTCTTGCCGAGAGAATTCGATTAAGTTTAAATTTCAGTATTATTATCTTATTATGTTTATCTATAGTGGAATCTTTAGCATTATCTAACTCGAACTGTCTTATTTCTTGTTCTAACAACATTTGTTCTGTTTTATTCATTTTATTTTGAAAAATTTCGTGTGAAATTATAATTCCTCTAATAAATGCTTTAAAAGTTTCCCATAGTAAAGAAGGTGATGTACCTGGTGTATCATTTATCTCAAAAAATAATTTCATTTGTTGTTTTAAGTATTGATAACCCTGTAAGTCATTTAATATATATGTATTAAATCTCCAAAAAACGTTTTTGCCCGACATTCCCTCAAATTTTACTGAAAAAGTCAACGGAGAGTGATCAGAAATACTACTAATGTGGTATGTTGGATTAATTGTATATGGCATTAATTTCATATCCACTAAAAAATAATCAATTCTTGAATATGTTTTATGTACCGAAGAGTAAAACGAATATTCCCTTCCTGCTGGATTAGCAGATCTCCATACATCTGTTATATTAGTATTTTTATATATGTATTTAGAAGTTCACTAGTCTTAGATTTTAAATTACTCCTTCTTTTTTTTTACTGATTTGTCTAAGTATGGATCTAAAACACAGTTGAAATCCCCCCTATTATAACATTTTGAGAATTAAACTAATATTATATCTATAATTTTATCAAAAAATTGAGGGTTATCAAAATTCGGAGCGTAAATATTTACCATAGTTATTGGGGTAGGATAAATTTCTCCCGAAACTATGATATACCTTCCCTCTTTATCTGATATAGTATTCTTTAATTTGAAAAGTATACCTTTTCGAATAAGAATAGCCGTACCTCTAGATTTAGGAGTAAATGACGAATAATATGTTTGGCCTATCCACTTCGCCTTTAATCTCATTTGTGTTTGCTGTTTCATGTGAGTTTCTTGCAAATAACTTATGTCGCTTTTCAAAGATTTTAGATGAGCAAACATTTTACCCCTCTTTATTGGTTCATTGGCACCCCTTATATTCCAACTACAGAATGTGATTCCTCCGTTCTTTATTTGTCTATCGTCTTGCATTATATATCAAAGTAGTATTCTTGAATCATATGGTGCAAACAAATACCTCAGAATTCTGGGCGTTGGGCGGTCATTCCAAGTTTTTAAGTTTATATTACATCTCCCTCTCCAAAAGTACCTTAGATAACGCAAGAAAAATTGTGATTTAAGATTGATTAAACAAAAACTAAGCAAATACAAATTTATATAGTGATTTTTATGAAAAAATGTGAAGTTAAGGTATCTAAGAAAAGATACCTTAAAGACAAATAGCCACCTAAGGTGGCGAAAAATTTATAGACTTCCGTTGATGTTGTTTTACATTGAACCCCAATCCCTTATTAACACCTCGTAAAAAACTACAGACCGTCTCATATCTTGTTTATTCTTATTTAAAGTTATCAAACTAGCACTAGTAAAAAGCAAAAACACTCAGAGAGAAAATATTAAAAAGTAAAAAATAAGGTAATAAAAAAAACAAATATAAAACACAACATATTCTCAGTTCTATAAGTATTTATACCTTACCAATTTATCTAACCAACTACCATACAAGCAGGTACCGAGGGGTTAACCTCATTCCTGAATCTTTTCCAAGTTTATGTTGTGTTCCCACAAGAAAAATACGTTAGTAATGTTATAGACATTTTGGTTAATTACAATTTATAAGCAATGGTTTATGATTTATTCATATTTACTACAAACACTCACAAATCATTAGTATTATTAAATTTGTTAAATTAGTTGGTTAATTATAATTAGAATATAATAGTTAGATATTAATATTATCTCGTCCATGTCCCTTATACAGTATCTTGAACATCCTTTTGTTTATCGCTCAGCTTTTCATTCAAGGTGAAACATGGACAATGTTCTCAAATACACATTCCAGACAGATAAGCTCGGTAACTGTCTGGAAAATCCACCATCTTAACCAGTTCCAGCTCTATCTTAAAAGTTAAGAAATTCACTGTTCCTCCTCTTCGACCTCTTCTTCCGATGTTTTCGATGCTTTTCTCACGATATCTTCTGCATACATAAATGTTTTTTCGGGGTCCATAAATGAGCGCTCAGTTCCATTATAAGTAATTTTCATTTTTGCTGGGAAAAACACCCCATATCTGACCTTAGATATACCCCTCAATATGTTTCTTGTCGGTGTAAACAAGTTCATTCTCTGGACAATCTCCGGAGGATAATCACGGAAACATCGATTCTTATCCCCACGATATATCAAATTCTCCCCATGAACAATCTTATTCAGTATAAATTCCACTGAAGAGATATCAAGAAATTTCTCAATTATCTGTCTTGGAGCAGCATTTATGCCTCTTGAGACACGTCCAACTCGGTGAACAGTATCTATTCTTAATTCTTCCGGCAGTTTAAAAATATCTTTGAGTAAGTCAGCAACGAAAGTACGTGTTTGAGATACATGTCCTTCTCGTCCTTCTCTTAATCCAGCAATTCTCAAATTCTGCCTTCCCGATCTCGCTTCCAACTCCAAACATTTGTCAGTCATTCTTGCAAGTTTTTCTGCTTCATCTTTCTTTGATTTTTTCAAACTGTTTATTTCCGTAATCATCTCTTTCATATCATTTTCCATCTCTTCCATTCTCTCATCAATGTTGTCCATCTTAGCATTTACACCAGCAAATTTATTATAATAATCCTTTCGATTTTAACAAATTCTAATTTAAGCTTTTTATCAAACTCATTATGTTGCTTCTTCAGCTCCTTTAATTCAGTACAAGCACCATCAATTTTATGAGAGAATGTCTCCATATTATTCTCTATACTCTGCATCTTTTCCAGTGTTGTATTAATTGTAACAGTCATTTCTAAAAGCATGTGCTTTACCTCCATCTTTTCTCCTTTTGCAGCCATTTCCAGCACTGCTCCTTGGCTGTAAGACTCTTCTTCTGAGCCTTCTTCTGTTGTTTGCAGAGTATCCAAAACTTTTTTCCAGCTGGAGACTTACAGTAGTTTTCTTGGGTGCTCGTGAGCTTTTCTCTTTTCCCATTTAAAAGTCCCGATTTTTACTGCGATTTTACCGCGATTTAGCGTCGTTTTCTGATGATGTCACCCTTATGCAACGGCAAGCAGCTCCGGTGAGTTATTTTTAGATTCGGTCCCGATTTGAAACGGCTTTTTAGCGATTTTACGGGAGAGGAGCTCAATGCAGCGCCCTTAGTGTCCCATGGCGCTACCGGAAGTCGTAAATATATATTTTTAACGGTAAAACTAACCATATCCCATTTTCTCTCTCCACTCGTCCTCCCCTCCCCCTTTCTCGTTCCCCTCTCCGTCCAGCTCGGACGGAGGACGGGCCAAAACACAGCTTTAAAAAAAACAAGAGCTCGGAGCGGAAAAAATGAATTGAATCTAAAACGATTGAAAGAAGAGAGAGAGAAGGAAACGCGAAAATGAAAAGAGATGCAGCTCATCAGGCCCTGGGGATTTATCAGCCTTCAGTCCCATCAGTCCCAACACCATTTCCTGCCTAATGTGGATTTCCTTCAGTTGCTCCGTTACCCGAGATCCTCTGGCCACCACTATAGCAGGAAGATTGTTTGTGTCCTCCTTAGTGAAGACAGATCCAAAGTACCTGTTCAACTCATCTGCCATTACCTTGTTCCCCATAATAAATTCAGCTTTTTCGGTCTTCACGGTTCCAACTTTGGTCTGAACTAATTGTTTGCCTCTTCACATACGTAAAGAAGCTTTTACTGTCCTGCTTTATATTCTTGGCTCGCTTACCTTCGTACCTCATCTTTTCTCCCCCGAATTGTATTTTTGGTTATCTTCTGTTGATCTTTAAACATTACCCAATTCCTCTTGTTTCCCGCTCATCTTTGCTACGTTGTACTTCTCTTTTATTTGTATACTGTCCCTGGCGTCCCTTGTCAGCCACGGTCGCCCCTTTACTCCCCTTGGAATCTTTCTTCCTCTTTGGAATGAACTGATCCTGCACCTTCTGTATTATTCCCAGAAACACCTGCCCTTGTTGTTCCACTCTCTCTCATCCCTGCTAGGGTCACTTTCCAGTCAACTTTGGCCAGCTCCTCCCTCCCTTATGGCTCCGGCGGTGAATGTCAGGATCCGGAGCCCGGAGCGGAGAGACTGCGCTCGCCCGCCTCTGGGATGGATGTGCTCAGGGCGCGGATTTATTCATGAGCCGAAGCACTGAGGTGAGCGGATATTTCACCGCGCTCTTCACCTGCTCCCTGACTTTGGACTGGGTCACCGCGTAAATAAATGTGTTGGTGCAGCAGCTGAGATTCCTCAGCAAATACCCGACGTTGTCAAAGATCCATTGAGAATGATTCAGATCAATTCCAATTCCTGTGATCTGATAATAGACGAAGTTTACAACAAACGTCAGCCACAGGAGGATGAAGCTGCCGAGAGATGGTGAAGAGTAAAACCACAGACCTCCTCCTGCTCTCCATCTCCGGGTCACTGCGGTTCTCCCCTTGCTCTCACCCCTCAGCCCCTTACGCACCCGACTGGCCACTAAAATGTGGCGGACTGTCAGAGCGTTGAGCAGCAGGATTACAGCGAAAGGGAGGAACGGAGTTAAAACCGTGCCGATCCAGCCAAATGCCACCCAACCGGGGTCAGCGAAATAACTGTCCACCGGGTCACAGCCCCACGGGACATTGTCGATGATTGTCCAGGGTTCCCGTGTGAAGTAGCGGGGAAGGTTTTTCAGACAGAGCAGAACGCCGGCTGTTGCCAGAACCGCATCCGCAGTTTTCCCGCTGCAATATTTAGTTTTCAGCTTCTGGCAACAAATGGCGACAAAGCGATCAAAGGTGAAAGTGACGGTGAACCAGACAGAACAGTCTGTAGCTGCAGACGTCAGTACAGCGTTAACACGGCACACAGGGGTGATGGTCAACACGGCACACAGGGGTGATGGTCAGGAAACTCCAATAAAAGTAATGATATCGGAGCTGAAACAAAATGACCGCGGTGATGGCGACCAGTAGATCGGCCGCTGCCATGGCCACCAGGTAGCGAGTGGTGCAGGTGGAGAGGCCGCACTGTCCTCGGGACAGGATCACAATCGCCACTAAATTCACTGCGGAAAGACAAGGGAACGGACACTGGGCATTTACCCAACATGGTCTCCGGGGCTGAACACCGGCTCGACTTTTAGCTCAAGATCAGGAGTGTTGGAGTCGATGCGCGGCTGCTGCAAGTTTAACAATGTCAGAGCCGGCTCCAAATGTGCCCGACATGCCTGCCTGCTTCAGGGGAGAAGAGATAAGGCGACGGGCAGTCTGGGTAAAGAGCGGGGAGGGAACGAGCAGCCACCCGCTACAATAGGCGCAATGGTTCTTTCAATAGTGAACCCTGCTGCTGCTCACAGTCTGTGATGGGGCCGCTTTCACAGACTTAACCGTGAGCGGCCGGCCGCGTTTAACCAGGGCTCTGGGAACTCGGCATCTGATGGGGACGAGGAGGGAGACTTCCAGAGGGAAGGCAGGGACAACATAGAATCCGGCAGCAGCAGCAGCGGAGTGGCTCCGTTAATGGATTCATTCCACAGTGAGTTCAGTAGACAACAGGTGCAGGAGGAGGCCATTTGGCCCTTCGAGCCAGCACCGTCATTCAATGTGATCATGGCTGATCATCCCCAAACCCTTCTTCAGACTTGAAAGTGTTTCCTATTTCCTTCGCTCCATTGATGCTGCCTCACCCGCTGAGTTTCTCCAGCACATTTGTCTACCTTCGATTTTCTAGCATCTGCAGTTCATTCTTAAACACTTTACACAAGAGTGCAGCTCGTAGGAGCAGAATTAGGCCATTCGGCCCATCATGTCTACTCCGCCATTCAATCATGGCCGATCTATCTTTCCCTCTCAACCCCATTCTCTTGCCTTCTCCCCGTAAACCCCGACACCCGCACTAATCAAGAATCTATCACTCTCCGCCTTAAAACTATCCATTGACTTGGCCTCCACCCCCGTCTGCCGCAATGAATTGCACAGATTCACCACCCTCTGTCTAAAGAAATTCGTCCTCATCTCCTTTCTAATGGTAAAGTAAAGCTGGGGAAGAACGCACTACAATGGCCGCCATATCCAACCATCCCTGATATTCCTCATTCTCTCCCTCCCACACAAGGTGCCCTTCACACTTCCCTCCTGAAGCAGAGGCCAATTGTTGCTAATGAGAGTCCACCCCTTCTGAAATCCAGACGGTCGACGCAGAAAGCGGAGTAACTCAGCGGGACAGGCAGTATCTCTGGAGAGAAGGAATGGGACTGAAGAAGGGTCTTGATCCGAAACGTCACCCATTCCTTCTCTCCAGAGATGCTGCCCGTCCCGCTGAGTTACTCCAGCACTTTGTGTCTATCTTCGATTTAAACCAGCATCTGCAGTTCTTTCCCACACACGAAATCCAGACGGTGCCAGGAATGCAACCTATTATCCCCATGTATGGATGGTGTGGGATATATGTACCAACGCACAGAGACAGGGGGGGAGTTAGTCGGGTTAGTTTAGACATACAGCGGCTAATCTCAGCAGACTCAAGATGGTGCAGGTGAAGTAACAACACACACACGCCGGTAGATCCGCGGCCACTGGTTCAGGAGATCGATCCAATTATTGACCAACAGGCTGTGGGTGGAATCCGACTGTGACAGACAGACTCCACAGTGAGACACAGTGTCCACAGGAGCGGGTGTTCACTCTGATCAGTAACTCAGACACAGTGAACTTCACAATGTGAACCCCTCTCTCCAGTCACACCGTCCCGGAGAGCTGCCTGCCTGCCTGTCCCGAGCACTGGGACAACTCTGGGCAAGGTCCCACTGAAGGCAAGAACAACATTCTAGTGGCTCCCGGCCGGCAGCAGTGAGAGAAAAAGAGGGTTAGTTTCAGCTATCTGGAAATAAGAAAAATAACAGCGTTAATTCACAAATATTTCACTGAGAGGATTGATCTACTTCACATATTATTGCACAACGATCATCAGTTGGGAACTTGTAACATGATGAGAATCAGGTCAACACCAGTTAACACACGGAGTTATAAACTTGAATTGTTCTGCTCACTTACCAGGGACTCCAACGGCAGCAATGATAACGTACAGGATTTTCTCCACGTCTGCATATTCCCAATAATGCTGCCCCATTTTCTCTGCCCAGCGACGTGTCCCCGTGAGCTACCGGTAATGTCTCGGAATGAAATGCTGAGGCAGAACATTCCTGGAGATTTTTATACCATTTTCTGTCTCCACCGGACAGTGAAGTTTCAACAGATTTTAAAAATAGAGATTTTGAAATGATTCACAAACAGATGACATTAGCCGAGTGAAATCCCTGGTGAGACAGACAGGTTGTGAGTTATTCAGGGAATTGATTGAGAAACTACAAAGAATGGGAATTGTGGCGATAGATACTGAGGGGTGGAAATTGGGAGAGGCGGCATTGTTCCAGCAAAGGGGATATTGTTTCCAACTCCATCAGATCCAACTCTCCACCTCATGTTGTTTGTCTGATTTCCTTCAATCCGTTTCACTCAGCAAGGCAATGCCAAATTCCAGGGACCCTCGCAGGGCTTCTGGTGCCCAGTTTGTAGGTGGACTGGACTGGGCGACCTTTGTCCACAGGTTGAGGAATTAGTTCAACACATCACCTCGGACGAAAATCCTCCCCCCACCCCTCCACTCTGCTTCACCGCTCAATATGATCGCGGCTTCACTGACTGACTGTGACCCCAACCCCACACTCCCGGCGACCCCGGTATCCATTCACTCCCTGTTTGCCTGGAGTGGATCTGACTTTGCCCTGCGACAATAACATTATCTGCCTTCACCACCTTCTGTGGATGAACGACCCAGAGACTCACAAAGACACCCAGAGAACAGAAACATTGCCGCCTCAGATTTGTCCTAAACCTACAAAAAACGGCGAATGATGCAGCACCTCTCCTCCTCCCTTTCTCTCTCCCTCCATCTTTACTGCTGTCCTCTCTCTGAACTATCACTCTCTCCACTACTCTCTCTATTCTCCCTCTCTGCGCTGGCATATCTCTGTCAACCTTTCTTCCCTTACCCCTCCCTCCCCTCTCACTCTCACTGCATCTCTCCTCAGTTTCTCTGTATCTATCTGACCCTTCCTCTCTCCCTTTTACTAACCCACTCGCTCTGAACTCTTCTCTCTCTCCATCTTCCACACTACATTTAATAGTTCACTCCACCTCTTCCACTTTCGGCTTCTCCGCTATCTCACCCTTTCATCTTTGTACTCCGTATCTGTCTCTCCATTTCCCCAACTCTCCTCCTGCTCGCCCTCACTTCTCTCTCCAACGCCTTTCTTGAGAAGTGCGGTTAAAACGGTGAGCCACCATGGGATGTTACAGCTGTCCATATACCCTTTCCCTCACACCCCAGCAACACTTCCAGGTGAGACAGATGTTCACCGGCACCTCTAATCTCATGTGTTGCATGCGGTGTTCCAGATATGGCCTCCTTTACATCGGCGTGGTCGAGCGTAGACTCGGCGACGTTTTAGACGAACACTTACCCTCGTTCGCCAAGGCCTGCCGGATCTCGCCGTTGCTAACAATTGTAACTCCCCATCCCACACTGACCTTTCTGCCCTGGGCCTCCTCCATTGCCAGAGTGAGGCTACATGCAAACTGAAAGATCGCCACTTCATATGCGCTTTGGTACCTTGCAACCTAATGGTATGAACATTGAATTCTCCAATGTTAGGTAGCTAGCGTGAAAATTCCCGCTGTCCCCTCGCTCTTCCTCGTGGCTCAAACGGACTACTATCCACTCATGTCCTCTATCCCCCCCTTCCACCGTACACCTTCCCCTCTCTTTATAATTCCATCCTCTTCAATCTTGATCTCACTCCTTATATAGTTGAATCACAGGTATCAACCACATGACTATCAAAACCCTATTAATCTGCATCCGCACATCATTCAACTCACGTTTTCCTGCCTCCCTCTGTTCCAGCCTTCTCCCTTCCTACCACAACCAGTCTGAAGAAGGATCCCGAACAGAAACGTCACCTATTCATGTTCTGAGAAGGCATAGGTAGATCGGCATGTCGCCTACAACTCTCACCAACTTCTACAGTTGCACCATACAAGGTATTTTATCAAAAACCATCGCAGCTTGGTTTGGGAACAACTCCATCTGGGCAGCTCCGTAAAGCTGGACAGGTCGCTTACATTTCGTCAACACCTGGCTGGTCTCCGCGACAAGGTCCGGCACGTAGCGGCCTCATCCGACGCTGGCAGGAACAATTTGGGGAGCCAGCCCATCAACTTTTCACACCTCTACCTTAGCTCTTGTGTGTGCTCCAGCTGAGTACTGCGCACCCGTATGGAGTAGAAGCAGACATACTAGCCTGGTAGACACAAGCCTGAACAGCACCTTGTGAACCATCACTGGGTGCCTTCAACCTACTCCAGTCGAGCAGCTCCCTATACTTGCGGGCATTCCGCTGCAGGGATACGAAGGCAAGCAGCAACTCTGGCACTATCTCGTCGTGCCATAGAACCAGATCACCTCCTCCATCAGGCTATCAGCAGAGAGCAGAGGGCACCGCGACTGAAGTCCCGTCACCCCTTTGCTCCACATGGAAAACAACTCCTCGCATCCATCCAGCCAACTGAGACAAAAGCACACTGGATAGCCACCAAGTGGCCACAGGAGTGGAAGGCAACCTCATCTCCATTACACAGCTACATCTCTTCACCAGATAAAAGCTGTCCAGGGTCTGAGCTCCCCAGAGGGGCATGGGTGAAGCTCAACAGACTTGGTACTGGAGTTGGGCGTTTCAATGCAGCATGTGGAGGTGGGGGCTCCGCCAGAGCCCAGCCTGTGAATGTGGAGCAGAACAACAGACAGCCAACCATGTCATCTCTGGGTGCCCGCTCTACCACCCACCAAATGGAGCTCTGTCAGGGCCTGGCAGACATTGATGCCAACAGAGACAACAACCTGGCTGCTCAACACCGGCTTGAGATCTAACTATTCCTTTGGTTTATGTTTCAATCGCAAGAAGGAGAAGATCCATCCAAGACAGTAAGTAATTGGAGCAAATTGTGGACGTAACCCAGACGGTGGCACAAAACTAATCTCCCTTCCATTGCCTCAATTTATACCTCACGCTGCCTCGGGAAGGCCCTTTGCAAAGTCGACGATTCTCACCCTGGTCATTGCTTCTTTTCCCCTCTCCCATCAGGCAACAGATAGAGAAGTGTGAAAACGCACACCTCCAGATTCAAGGACAGTTTCTTCCCCACTGTTATCAGGCAACTGAATCATCCTATCACAACCAGTGCTGAACTACTATCTACCTCTTTGGTGACCCTCGGCCGATCATTGATGGGACTTTCCTGCATTACCTTGCACTAAACCTTATCCCCTTATCATGTATCTATACACTGTAAAAGCTATCTATACGCAGCAAAAGCATTTCATTGTACCTCGGTACACGTGACAATAAACTAAACGCAAACTGTAAAAACTCAACTAAACTTCTCCAGAGACGCATCCTGACTCGCATTGGTTATTGTGTGTGTGTGACAGTATGAGTGTGTGTGTCCATGCATGAGTGTGTTAGCACGTGTATTTAAGTGTGAATGTGTGAGATTGTGTGAATCAGTTGGAGTGTGTGTGTGTGTGTGAGTGTAAGTGTATGCGTTTGCACGAATGTCAATGATTCAATGGTCCTTTATTGTCACGTGTACCCAGGTTGAGTGAAATACTTAGTTTTACAGACAACCCGGTAAAATCATGTCGCAGACCTCACGAGGCCGTACACAAGTCTCGCCACATTTTGACGCCGACAAAGTTACAAACGTTGGCCGAATAGTTCTATCTCCTGCCTGCCGCCGCACCGGGGACCCCCTTCGTTCCGGCGGCCTTCCTCGCTCTCCGACCGTCCACCTCGCTCGCTGTCATTGCTCACGGCTCCATCCTCGCTACCGAGGCGCGGCTCCCATCGCCGTCCGCGGTGGGCGACCCGTGACTACCGGGCCGAATGAAGGGCGGCCCTGCTCACCGGGGACATTCCCGGCTGCGCTACGTTGTGCAGCTCGCCGCAAACACCCTGGAATCCTTCTGAATCACAAAATGTGTAAGTGTGCAGACGGGTCTGCGTGTGTGAGTGCGGCAGCGTTTGTAAGAGCGACTGTATTTGCTTGTGGACTCGCAGTTCAGTCAGTCACTGCTGGTGGGCGGGCAGTTCACTCACTCACGGCTGGTTGGATCACACACACACACCCTCCAGCAGACACACACCACCCTCCATCACACACACACACCCTTCAGCAGACACACACCACCCTCCATCACACGCACACACACACACACACACACACACACACACACACCCTCCATCACACACACACACACACACCAACCACCCTCCATCACACACACACACACCACCTTCCATCACACACACACACACCACCCTCCATCACACACACACACACACACCCTCCATCGCACACACACACACCACACACAAGCTCCATCACACACACACCCTCCATCACACACACACACACACACACCCTCCATCACACACACACACACACACACACACACCAACCACCCTCCATCACACACAAAACACACACACACACCCTCCATCACACACACACACCACCCTCCATCACACACACACACACTCTCCATCGCACACACACACACACACACCCTCCATCACACACACACAAGCTCATCACACACACACACACACACATTCCATCGCACACACACCCTCCATCACACACACAGCGCACACGCACACACACACACACACACACACACACACACAAACACACACACACACCCTCCATCGCACACACACACACACACGCACACACACACACACTCCTTCGCAAACACACAAAAACACCCTCCATCACAAACACACACCCTCCATCACACACACACCCTCCATCACACACACACACACACACACACACTCATCGCACACACAGACCCTCCATCACACACAAGCTTCACCATACACACACCCTCCATCACACACACACACACCCTCCATCACACACACACACCCTCCATCGCACACAAGCTCCATCACACACACACACACTCCATCACACACACACCACCCTCCATCACACACACAGACACAGACCTCGATCACACACAACCTACATCACACACACACACCCTCCATCACACACACACAACCTCCATCACACACACACACCCTCCATCACACACACACACCCTCCATCGCACACACAGACCCTCCATCACACACAAGCTTCATCATACACACACACTCCATCACAAACACACACACACACACCCTCCATCACACACACACACACACACACACCATCACACACACACAACCTCCATCACACACACACCCTCCATCACACACACACACCCTCCATCATACACACACACCCTCCATCACACACACACCCTCCATCATACACACACACCCTCCATCACACACACACCCTCCATCATACACACACACCCTCCAGCACACACACAAACCCTCCAACGCACACACAGACCCTCCATCACACACACAGACCCTCGATCACACACAAACACCATCACACACACACACACACACACTCTCCATTACACACACACACACAACCTCCAGCACACACACACTTTCCATCTCTCACACAAACACACCCTCCATCACACACACACAACCTCTCACACTCACTCAAACCCTCCATCTCACACACACTCACCCGCCATCTCACACACACTCAAACCCTCCATCACTCACACCCTCCACCACTCACACCCCCATCACTCACACACTCACACACTCACACCCACTCGCACACACACACCCACACGGGACATATATTTGACAGCAAAACTCTCTTGAATCTACTCACGCGGCTGAGAGCGGCCTCTGGAGGCGCGGGCGTTCCGCAATGTGCGCGACCTCTTGACTGCGCGGCACTTCCGTAATGAGCGGGACTCCCTGAATGAGCGCGACCTTTGGACTGAGAGGAACTGCCGGAATGAGCGCGACCTCTGTACTCAGCTCGGCGCAGACTCCACTCACGGCGTAGACTCACAGTTCAGTCAGCACGTTGCACTCTCACTTTTCAGTTCATTCACGGGGTAGACTCAAAGTTCAGTTCACTCACGGCTTAGATTCACAGTTCAGTTACTCACGGCGTAGACTTACAGTTCAATCTGCATGGTGCAGACTCACAATTCAATCTGCACGGTATAGACTCACAGATCAGTTCATTCACGGCGTAGACTCACAGTTCAGTCACTCACGGCGTAGACTCACAGTTCTGGACATACCTCTCACTCACGGTCTTCCGAGGTGACTGACTCACGTCCGGCCTCCGGGGCTTTATTCTCCAGGCCCACGGAAGGGGCGCTACCTTCATCATGGTGACAGACAGGCGAGAAGACCAATCTGCTGATCTCAAGATTTTTAAAACATTCATACATTTTCTATTATTTCACCGATCGGAACAAACCTTGGGGCGCTTGTAGCGGAGGACAACGATGAGTAAGATGGCGAAAAAATCATAGCGATATAAGGTAGCGTTTTTGCTAAAATGTATTTACAACGTAGAACGGAAGTGGTCAAGACGTTGGGTCCCAGCATCACACGGGAGGGCTGGTCACCCAACGCAATATTCCACCTCTCCACCAACTCCAATATTGCTGGCCAGTGGGGGAGAGCATTCTGCTGCGCTAGTATGGGTGTTGTGGGCCGAAGGGACTGGATTCCAGAGCGCTAGTATGGACAATGTGGGCCGAATAGATTCCTCTGCTGGCAGCTCAGTCACTGAGGCCTGGCAGTACAGTCACTCGTGCCTGGCAGGCTGGCAGCTGAGAAACTATGAGAAATTCTGCCCAAAACAAGTGATAGACTCTGTGAGAAGGAAGGGGAGAGGGTGGACTGAATGGATTGTTGGGCTGGCAGTTCAGTCACGTACAGCTGGTGAGCTGGCAGTTCACTTACTCATGGCTGGTGGGCTGGCAGTGCAGTCACTCACGGCTGGTGGGCTGGCAGTTCAGTCACGTACAGCTGGTGAGCTGGCAGTTCACTTACTCATGGCTGGTGGGCTGGCAATGCAGTCACTCACAGCTGGTGGGCTGGCACTTCAGTCACTTGCAGCTGGTGGGCTGGCAGCTCACTTACTCATGGTTGGAGGGCTAGCAGTGCAGTCACCCACGGCGGGTGGTCTGGCAGTTCAGTCACTTACAGCTAGTGGGTTGGCAGTTCACTTATTCATGGCTGGTGGGCTGGCAGTACAGTCACTCCTGGCTGGTGTGGTGGGAGTTCATTCAGTCACCCCTCCTCCCTTCACTCCCCCCCACTCTGCTCCTTGTCATTCCCCTTCCACCCACGCATTCAGTCCATCTCCCCACAACCTCCCCCAATGCACTCTTAGTGGCTCTCCAACAGAGCAGCCATTCCTGCCTATTAGATTCCCATTGCGATGAAGAACACGCAGACATGAAAAGTGGAAAAGGATTTATTAAAGTTTAAAATGTGAATGACTCTTAAAATATAAGAACAATTTAAATGTTAAAGATGAGAATGATTAAGTTCTTTCTTGTTGTGTCTCTTGTTGCTGTTCACTGCGTCTTTATGTCTCTTTGCTGTTGATAATGCTCTGCCAAGTCAAGTCAAGTGACATTTATTTATATAGCACATTTAAAAACAACTCTCGTTGGCCAAAGTGCTTTACATTTGTTATAAGAATAATATAAACAAACAAACTACATACATAAAGCCCTCGCTCAGAGGATGTCAAGAAAGGCTTGGGAGTATAGAAACGTTTTTAGTCTTGACTTAAAGGAGTCGATGGAGGGGGCAGTTCTGATGGGAAAGGGGATGCTGTTCCACAGTCTAGGAGCTGCAACCGCAAAGGCGCGGTCGCCCCTGAGCTTATGCCTAGACCGCGGGATATTCGGCAACCCAAGTCGGCCGATCTGAGGGACCTGGAGTTGGAGTGGTGGGTGAGAAGACTTTTAATGGAGGTGGGGGAAAGCCCATTGAGGGCTTTGTAGACATGGAGGAGGATATTGAAGTTTATACGGAACCGGACAGGGAGCCAGTGGAGAGAGACCAGGATCGGGGCGATGTGGTCCCTTTTTCGGGTGGCCGTCAGAAATCTCGCTGCTGCGTTTTGGACCAGTTGCAGGCGGGACAGCGAAGATTGGCTGATGCCAGTGTCAAGCGAGTTGCAGTAATCTAGGCGGGAGGAGATGAACGTGTGGATGATCTTTTCGAGGTCATCAAAGTGGAGGAATTGTTTTATTTTAGCTATCGTCCGAAGCTGAAAGAAGCTAGCTTTTACCAAGGCATTGACTTGTTTGTCAAATTTCAATGCTGAGTCAAATATCACGCCTAGGTTTTTGACGTGAGGTTTGAGTAGTGGGGTAAGGCTTCCAAGGCTGCCTGCTATCATTTTGATTGAGTCCGAGGGGCCGAGAAGGATTACCTCAGACTTACTCTCGTTTAGTTGGAGGAAGTTCTGGGCCATCCAACACTTTATATCCTCGAGGCAGCGGGTAAGGTTAAACATATTTGATGGGTTTTTAGGCTTCAGGAGGAGATAGAGTTGTGTATCGTCTGCGTAGAAATGGAAGGAAATGCCGTGCCTTTCAATGACTTGGTCTAAGGGGAGCATATACAGGGAGAAGAGAATGGGGCCAAGGGTGGAACCTTGTGGAACCCCACACCAGAGATTAGCTGGGGAGGAGAATGAGTTGCCTATGTTAGTCGAGAAACTCCTACCTTTGAGGTAGGAGATGAACCAGCTCAGGGCAGAGCCATCAATACCAACCCCGTGCCGGAGACGGTCAATTAGGATGGTGTGGTCGACAGTATCAAATGCTGCGCTGAGGTCAAATGCGCTGAGTACCAATGGAGTGATACACTGTGGGGTAGTTATTATGGAGTGATACACTGTGGGGAAGTACTGATGGAGTGATACACTGTGGGGAAGTACCGATGTTGTGACATACTGTTTGATGGGACTGATGGGGTGACACACTGGGGCATAGTATTGATGGACTGACACACTGTGTTGTAGAGCTGCTGGAGTGACACACTGTACGATAGCACTGATTGAGTGACAAACATCGGGGTAATACTGATGGACTGACACACTGGCGTTGTGTGTCAGTGTTATAGGAAATGTATTGTGAAGTTTGGAAGGGATCAGAAAACATTTACGAGGATGTTGCCAGGACTAGAGGGCGTGAGCGATAAGGAGAGGAGAGTCTCTAATCCATGCAGCGCAGGAGGATTGGGAGATTTTATAGAGGTCCACAAAATCATGAGAGGAATAGATCGGGTCGATGCACTGTCTTTACTAAGATTTTGTCCAGAAACGAGAACCAGAGGATAGAGGTTCAAGGTGAAAGGGAAAAAGATTTAATAGGAATCCGAGGAGAAACGTTTTCACACAAAGGGTGGTGGGTGTATTGATCAAGCTGCCAGAAGAAGTAGTTGAGGCTGGGACTATCCCAACGTTTAAGAAACAGTTAGAAAGGTACATGGACATAACCGGTTTGGAGGGATATGGACTAAGCGCAGCCAGGTGGGACGAGTGTAGCTGGGACATTGTTGGCCGCTGTGGGCAAGTTGGGCCGAAGGGCCTGTTTCTACACCGTGTCACTCTGTGAGTCTATCTAGGTCATTATGGGATTGAGAAAGGGGGAGAGGGTGGGGAGGGAGGGTGAGAAAGGAAGGCGAGGGAGGGGAAGGTGGAGAGGGGGAAGGAAGGGGGCGGAGGAGGCGGAGGGGGTAGGGTGAGAGTAGGGGGGAGGGGGAGAGCAAGGGGGAGGGAGGGGGAATATAGAGAGAGGGGAGAGGGAGGGGGAGAGGGAGGGGGACAGTGGGGGAGAGGGAGGGGTGGAGAGAAGTAGGGAGGGGAGAAGAGGAGGGGCGGGACGTAAAGAGAGGGACGAGGAGGGGGATAGGGTGAGGGGGAATGGAGAGGAAAGGGAGGGTGGAGAGGAGGGGTATGGAGGGGGTGGAGGGAGAAAGGCAGGAGGAAGGGAGGGAGTGGGGGGAGAAGAGAGATAGGGAGAGAGGGAGGGAGGGAGGGGGAGAGGAAAGGGAGGCAGGAGAGCGTAAAGGGGATGGGGAGATTGGGTGATGAAGGGAAGGGAGGAGGGTGTGAGGGGGGGAATGAGAAGAGGAGAGGGGGAGAGAAGAGACGAATGGGGAGGGAGAGGTGAGGGAGAGGGTAGGGAGCGGGATGGGGAGAGGAAGGGGGTGTAGGGGGAGGGGAAGCGGTAGGGAGTGGGAGGAAGCGGGAGGGAGGGGAGAGGAAGGGGAAGGAGGGGTGTAATGGAAGGTGTTGAGGGGGAATGTGGGGAATTAAGAGGAGAAAGGGGATGCAGGGGAAGAAGAGGAGGTTGGGGAGGTACGGGGAGAGGGAGGGGAAAGAAAGGGAGAAGGAGCGCCAGAGGAGGGGCCGAGGGAGGAGCAGTGCAGGGGGTGAAAGGAGCTGAGGAAGGGGCCGGAAAGAGGGGATTGGGGAGGGGAAGGTGGGCCAAAAGGGTGGATGAAGGGGGGGAAAGGGGTGTGGATGAAGGGGAAGAAAGAGAGGGTGGAGGAAGGGGAGGAAAAAGGGGTGGATGTATAGGGGAGGGAGGGATGGGATGGGTGGAAGTGAGAGGAAGGGGAGAGAGGGTGGAGGAAGGGAAAAGAGAGGTGGGTGGAGGGGGAGATGAAGGGGGTGATGAAGGGGTAGCAAGGCGATAGGGAGGGGGGAAGAGTGGACGGGAGGAAGGGAGATGAAAGGATGAGGCAGGGGGAGGGTGGAAGGGGAGAGAGAGTGAGGGGAAAAGGAAGATGGAGGGTGAAGAAGGGGGAGGTAGGGGGAGAGAGTGGGGGAGAGGAAGGGGGGAGGAGAGTGCAAGTCATAGGTAGCGCCAGAGGGAGGGGCGGAGGGAGGGGCAGCGGGAAGGGTCGAAGGAAGGGGTGAAGGAGTAGGTGTTGGAAGTGCGATGGAGGAGCAGAGTGAGGGAGAGAGGCAGGGAAGTGTGGGGGAGAGGAAGGGGTAGGGGAGGGGATGTGTCGGGATGGGGAGGGGAAGGAGGAGTGTGGTGGATGTGGTGGAAACGGGAGAGGGAGGGAAAGGTGGAAGGTGAAGGAGAGGAAGATGGGGTGGAGGAGAGGAAGGACGATGGAGACGCATAGGGAGGGAGAACTGGAGGGAAGTGAGGGCGGACGGAGGGAAGGGATGGGAGAGGGGTGGAAGGGAAGGGAGGGGGAGGGGGAGGGGATGGAGGGGGGTGGAAGGAAGAGGAATGGAACGTGAGGGGACTGAAGGGGGAGGGTGCAGGAGAGAAGGAGGATCGGGAGGAAGGGAGATAGGGAGGAAGGGGAGATGGAGGGAAGAAGTGGGAGAGGAAGGTGAGGAAGGATGAAAAAGGAAGGGGAGGAACGGGATGGTGCAACGAAGGGGGTGAGGATTTATAAGGAAGTGTGGTGGAGGGGTAGAGGGAGAGAGAGAGGGAGGGGTAGAGGGAGGTACAGAGGGAGGGGCAGCGAGTGGGGCAGGGGAAGAGGAGCGGCAGAGGGAGGGGAAGAGCGATGGTTAGGCGGAGGGGAAGAGCGAGGGGAGGGTCAAAGTGAGGGGAAGATGGAGGGGAAGTTATTTCTTTGATTATCGGCTTTTTTGCACATCATCCAATTATGTTTCTAGTACCATCCTTATCGCTTATTCCCCTCTCCCCTGGCACTCAGTCTGAAGAAAGGTATCGACCCGAACGTCACCCATTGCTTTTCCCCAGAGATGCTGCCAACCGCTGAGCTACTCTAGATTAATGTGCCTCGCTTCGGTATAAACCACCAACTACAGTTTGTTCCTACACTAAAAAAAGCTCATCTGCTGTCTCTGCATCCAACCCTCAACTGCCCGTCTTTATTCCCGTTCAAACCCTTACCTCAAACATACACATTTTTCCTTCAGTTGTCGACAAACAGTTGCGATTCCGAGCAGTTTTCCAGGGAGAGTGACGGGGGATTCCCGGTTTCTCCTGTCGTCCGAGACTCAGACCCTCAACACACCAAGGACCCATCAGCCGAGGCAACGGAATCATCGCCCAATCGCCAGTAAAAATTGTGAATTTGAAATTAAAAACTTCAGGGAAATCGCAGTGAGCTCCGTCCAAGATAAAACGAGCGATAGAGCGGATCAACATTGTCGCCTCCTCGCCCGCGTCCCCGGTGCCCAGACGTCGGCCACAGAAGGGGTAACAAAATGACTCAGTCCTCTGTGAGTTCCGAAGGAACAGCGATACAACGGACAAAGGTTTATCCAGTAGGGCGTCTCCACAAACGATCACTGCCCAAACACTGGGCAATGAAGTCGCGGAAAAATTGTCACCGCTCCGGACTGTGAATCAGTCTGCCGTAGTTTCAATGGCAATCGCTGCTTTGGGCGGGACTTGCAGCAGCAGGTAAACAACACCGCAGAAACATTTCCACACTAAGGAAATATGCACCGACCCTCCAGTAACCTGCCGCCGCTCCCCGTCTCTATTGGCAACCGCCGCCTCAGCCAGAGAGTTGGGGTCGGGCGCGGAGTACACCTGGGCTCACAACAGAGCCAGTTATACAGCGAGTTGCAGAACAAAGGTAGCAGGGAGCAGAACAGCACATAAACTGATGCTGGGAACAAAGAACTGCAGACGCTGGTTAATTCCCACAAGGACACTGTGAACCGAAGAATACGATACGTATAATCCCCAAACCGAAACCATGGGTGATCCGTGAGCTCCATTCACAGGTGAATCTCAAGTCTCAAGAAGGGTCTCGACCCGAAACGTCACTACTCCTTCGCTCCATAGATGCTGCCTCACCCGCTGCGTTTCTCCAGCATTTTTGTCAACCTTCAAGTTTACTTTTGTTTAGTTTAGAGATACAACCGGGAAACAGGCCCTTCGGCCCACCGTGTCCGCGCTGACGAGCGATCCCCGTTGAAACTAACACTATCATACAAACACCACGAACAAGTTACTATTCTATTAAACTAATTAATCTACAAACTTGTTCTGTGCGACTTTGGAGTGTGGGATGGAACCGGAGCAGCCGGACAAAATCCACGCAGGTCACGGGGAGAACATATCAACTCGTAACGGACTGCACCCGTAGTCAGGATCGAACCCAGGTCTCTGGTACTGCAAGGCAGCAACTCTAGCGCTGCGCCACCGTGCCGTCCCAAGTCTGCAGCGTTCACGACAGTCTATGCCGTGCGGCACGGGAAATCTATCTATGACTGTCGCAGAGATATTAAGGAGGCCAAGAGGGAATTCCGGACCAAGCTGGAGACCCGAGGCAATGAGACGGATACCCGCAGATTGTGGCAAGGCTTGCACGCTGGAACGGGCTACAAAGCGAAGGCGGGCAACATCGATGGCAACAACGGGTCCCTCCCCGAGGAGCTGAATACATTCTCCGCCCGCTTTGAACAGAATGTCTGGAGGAATATTTCCCGCTCCATCAGTCTCGGGTTCACCTGTACCAACGGTTACTGTGGCAGGCTATCCTGAGAGTGAATCTATGGAGAGCTACTGGCTCGGATACAGTCCCTTGACTCCTGTACACTCAGAACTGTGCGGCCAAATTCGGCAAAAAGCCACATCTACAAGTCTGCAGGTGACAACTCTGTGGTGGGCGGATCATGAACAATGACGAGACGGAGCACAAGAGGAGGACGGGGAGCTTAGCGACATGGTTGGTGTCTGGAGATCACTCCCTCACTCAATGCCAGCAACACGAAGGAGCTAGTTACTGTCTTCAGGAATCTTGATGGAGTACCCAGCGCCAATCTGCACCTATGGGGCCAAAGTGGAAATGGTTGACAACTTGAAATTCCGTGGCATTAATATCACCAAAGATCTGTCGGGCACCGACCACATTGAAGCGTCAACCACAAAAACACATCAAAAGGAATCTGAGGAAATTCTGCATTTCACCAATGATTCATACACACTTCAGGCGTCGGTGCTGGACCCATTGCTGTTTGTCATCTATATCAAGGATTTGAATGAGAATGTATACATCATAAATAAGTTTGCCGATGTCACCATGGTTGGTAGTATTGTCGATAGCGAAGATGGTTGTTAAGAATGACAGCAGGACCTTGAGCAGTTCAGTAGGTGGGCTGAGGAGTTGTGTTGGAGTTTAATGCTGATAATTGTTAAGTTTTGAATTTTGGGAAGTCAAACCAGCGCAGGACTTACATAGTGAATTGTAGGTGTCAGGGCAGTGTTGTAGTGAAGAGGGATCCAACATTGCAGGTACATACTGTAGCTTCTTGAACGTGGCGTCACAAGTAGATAGGGTGGTCAAGAAGGCTTTTGGCACATAGGCCATCATCAATCAGAATATTGAATATAGATGTAGGGAGGTCATATTACACGTGTACAAGACATTGGTGAGGCCTCACAGAGTGTTGAGTCCAGTTTTGGTCATCCTGTTGGTGGAAAGATAGTGTCAAGCTGGAAGGGGGTACATAAGAGATTTACTAGGATGTCGCCAGGACTTGAGTGACTGAGCGAAAGGGAGACGTTTAGGAGGCTAGGTCTTTATTTATTGGAGCACAGGAGGACGTGTATACACGATCATGAGATGAAAATATAGGGTAAATACACAAACTTTGAACCAGAGTAGGGGAATCGAGAACAATGGGTCACGATTCAAGGCGCAGGTTGAGAGATTTAATAGGAACCTGAGCGGCAAATTGTTTAAACAAAGCATGGTAGGTGTGTGCATCGAGCTGTCGGAGGAGGGAGATGAGGCAGGTGCTATCGCACTGTATAAGAAACGTTTAGACAGGTACATAAACATGTTAGGTTTAGAAGGAGATTTGCCTAATCTGTTAAATGGGCCTAGCGGCGATGTTACATCCTATCCCCTCTCGGCGCCTTCCCTTTGCACTTGTCCAACAATTAATTTATTGTTAACAACCGTTAATCACCTTGTCTTATACATCAACATCGTCTCCAATCTTCATCGTCTCCTGTCTCCATCATAGTACGAACATTACCGCTCTGGACATGTTTGTTACTCGCCGCAGATTATTAGGTTTTTGTTACCTCAAGTAAGGTCTATTACTGTCATGGGTACTGGGGTACGGTGGAAATCTTTGTTTTCCATGTTATTCAAAATGTCCAGATACTTCATATGTAGATGCAAACACTTCAAACGTAAAATACATAGAGCAAAGATGAAGATACAGAATGTAGACTATAGTTCATGATATAGAATATCATGTTGAACATCGTTCTTGAATCTTATGAAAAGCCTGATTTATCCGTAAAGTTGTCAGAATGAACAATATCTGCGCAAACCGCATTGCGTAATTCCGGTCCATCTTTGTCCTAAGAAACGGACATTCACAGTTGTAGAATTCGAGCTTTTTATAAAAACACAAAAGATTCATTCAAGCAGATGCAGAAATTCTTATTCAACTGTTCTGAAGTGCACAGTTAGAGCGACAGATGATGCAATACTGATCTCACCTTTGAGACCTCTCACTGGCTTGGCGGAGTTGTAAACAATTAAGATGCGAGGCACATTAGGTTTCAGGTACAGGTTCAGGATTAGGATTATTGTGAAATATACCGAGGTACAGTGAAAAAACTGTGTTTGCATGTAATCCAGGCAGAACAGATATTCCGTGCATAGGTACAATCATTTCAAACTCACGTATAACAGAGAGAGGAAAGGAGCAGATTCAGAGAGCAGAATACAGTTTCAGCGATGTAGCGTATCAGCTCCAGAGAAAAGTCCAGTGTCATCAATTGGGAAATGTGAAATAAACAGCATAATAGCTTCTAGAATGACACTTAAGAAGCCCGATAACGGACGAGAAGAAGCTACTGGTGGTGCGCGCTTACCCGCGTGTGTACTTTCTGCCGACTGGAGCAGGCAGAAGAAGGAATGGGTGGGGTGAAACGGGTCATTCGTTGCATTGTCTGCTTTTCCGAGGCAGAGTAAAGTGTAGATTGTATCAGTGGTGAGAAGTCTGGTCTGTGTGACGGACAGGGCTACATCTACAAATCTCCCCAATTGCTTGTGTTGCTAGGCAGAGCTTTTCTCAAAAGAAGCTGTGATGGAACCCTACATGATGCTTTCTATGCTGCATCTACAGAAGTTTGGAACAGTCACTGGAGACATGACGAGATTTCTCTGTCTCCTCGGGATATAATGGCGTTAGTTTGCCTTCTGGATTGTTGCATCTATGTGGGTGATCCACGACAGACCTTTGATAGTATTAACACCAAGGGAAAGCTGTCATCTATTTCCACTTCTGCACCATTGATGCTGATTGGGCACTCTGCTTGTTTCCCTTACCTCACATAATTCCATATCCTTCTCCTTCGTGAATACCGAAGAAAAGAAATTGTTCAATATCTCCCCCATCTGCAGAGCCAAAAGAGATGGGGGAGATATTGAACAATTTCTTTTCTTCGGTATTCACGAAGGAGAAGGATATGGAATTATGTGAGGTAAGGGAAACAAGCAGAGTAGCAATGGAAACTGTGAGATTCAAAGAAGAGGAGGTGCGGACACTTTTGAAAAATATGAAAACGGATAAGTCTCCAGGTCCTGACAGGATATTCCCTAGGACATTGAGGGAAGTTAGTGTAGAAATAGCAGGGGCTATGACAGAAATATTTCAAATGTCATTAGAAACGGGAATAGTGCCGGAGGATTGGCGTACTGCGCATGTTGTTCCGTTGTTTAAAAAGGGTTCGAAGAGTAAACCTAGCAATTATAGACCTGTTAGTTTGACGTCAGTGGTGGGCAAATTAATGGAAAGGATACTTAAAGATAATATATATATGCATCTGGATAAGCAGGGTCTGATTAGGAACAGTCAACATGGATTTGTGCCTGGAAGGTCATGCTTGACTAATCTTCTTGAATTTTTCGAAGAGGTTACTAGGGAAATTGATGAGGGTAAAGCAGTGGATGTTGTCTATATGGACTTCAGTAAGGCCTTTGACAAGGTTCCTCATGGAAGGTTGGTTAAGAAGATTCAATTGTTGGGTATTAATGGTGGAGTAGCAAGATGGATTCAACAGTGGATGAATGGGAGATGCCAGAGAGTAATGGTGGATGGCTGTTTGTCAGGTTGGAGGCCGGTGACTAGTGGGGTGCCTCAGGGGTCTGTGTTGGGTCCACTGTTGTTTGTCATGTACATCAATGATCTGGATGATGGTGTGGAAAATTGGATTAGTAAGTATGCAGATGGTACTAAGGTAGGTGGTGTTGTGGATAATGAAGTAGATTTTCAAAGTCTACAGAGAGATTTAGGCCATTTGGAAGAGTGGGCTGAAAGATGGCAGATTGAGTTTAATGCTGACAAATGTGAGGTGCTACATCTCGGCAGGACAAATCAAAATAGGACGTACACGGTAAATGGTAGCGAATTGAGGAATGCAGTTGAACAGAAGGATCTAGGAATAACTGTGCATAGTTCCCTGAAGGTGGAATCTCATGTAGATAGGGTGGTAAAGAAAGCTTTTGGTGTGCTGGCCTTTATAAATCAGAGCATTGAATATAGAAGTTGGGATGTAATGTTAAAATTGTACAAGGCATTGGTGAGGCCAATTCTGGAGTATGGAGTACAATTTTGGTCGCCTAATTATAGGAAGGATGTCAACAAAATAGAGAGAGTACAGAGGAGATTTACTAGAATGTTGCCTGGGTTTCAGCAACTAAGTTACAGAGAAAGGTTGAACAAGTTAGGTCTTTATTCTTTGGAGCGCAGAAGGTTAAGAGGGGACTTGATAGAGGTCTTTAAAATTATGAGCGGGTTAGACAGAGTGGACGTGGATAAGCTTTTCCCATTGAGAGTAGGGAAGATTCAAACAAGGGGACATGACTTGAGGGACAGAAGTTTAGGGGGAACATTAGGGGGAACTTCTTTACTCAGAGAGTGGTAGCTGTGTGGAATGAGCTTCCAGTGGAAGTGGTGGAGGCAGGTTCGATGTTATCCTTTAAAAATAGATTGGATGGGTATATGGACGGGAAAGGAATGGAGGGTTATGGTCTGAGTGCAGGTAGATGGGACTAGGGGGAAGTATTTATTTTTAATTTTTAAAAAAATTTAAAAAAATGTTCGGCACGGACTTGAAGGGCCGAGATGGCCTGTTTCCGTGCTGTTATGGTTATATGGTTATATATATGGTCTGGAGCCAAGTTAGAAACATAGAAACATAGAAAATAGGTGCAGGAGTAGGCCATTCGGCCCTTCGAGCCTGCACCGCCATTCAATATGATCATGGCTGATCATCCAACTCAGTATCCCGTACCTGCCTTCTCTCCATACCCCCTGATCCCTTTAGCCACAAGGGCCACATCTAACTCCCTCTTAAATATAGCCAATGAACTGGCCTCAACTACCCTCTGTGGCAGAGAGTTCCAGAGATTCACCACTCTCTGTGTGAAAAAGTTTTTACTCATCTCGGTCTTAAAGGATTTCCCCCTTATCCTTAAGCTGTGACCCCTTGTCCTGGACATCCCCAACATCGGGAACAATCTTCCTGCATCCAGCCTGTCCAACCCCATAAGAATTTTGTACGTTTCTATAAGTTCCCTCTCAATCTCCTAAATTCTAGCGAGTATAAGCCAAGTCTATCCAGTGTTTCTTCATATGAAAGTCCTGACATCCCAGGAATCAGTCTGGTGAACCTTCTCTGCACTCCCTCTATGGCTATAATGTCCTTCCTCAGATTTGGAGACCAAAACTGTACGCAATACTCCAGGTGTGGTCTCACCAAGACCCTGTACAACTGTACTAGAACCTCCCTGCTCCTATACTCAAATCCTCTTGCTATGAAGGCCAACATACCATTCGCTTTCTTCACTGCCTGCTGCACCTGCATGCCTACTTTCAATGACTGGTGTACCATGACACCCAGGTCTCGCTGCACCTCCCCATTTCCTAATCGGCCACCATTTAGATAATAGTCTGCCTTCCCGTTTTTGCCACCAAAGTGGATAACCTCACATTTATCCACATTATACTGCATCTGCCAAACATTTGCCCACTCACCCAGCCTATCCAAGTCACCTTGCAGTCTCCTAGCATCCTCCTCACAGCTAACACTGCCCCCCAACTTAGTGTCATCCGCAAACTTGGAGATGTTGCTTTCAATTCCCTCGTCCAGATCATTAATATAAATTGTAAATAGCTGGGGTCCCAGCACTGAGCCTTGCGGTACCCCACTAGTCACTGCCTGCCATTGTGAAAAGGACCCGTTTACTCCTACTCTTTGCTTCCTGTTTGCCAGCCAGTTCTCTATCCACCTCAATACTGAACCCCCAATACCGTGTGATTTAAGTTTGAATCCTAATCTCTTATGTGGTACCTTGTCGAAAGCCTTCTGAAAGTCCAGATACAACACATCCACTGGTTCTCCCCTATCCACTCTACTAGTTACATCCTCGAAAAATTCTATAAGATTCGTCAGACACGATTTACCTTTCGTAAATCCATGCTGACTTTGTCCAATGATTTCACCACTTTCCAAATGTGCTGCTATCCCATCTTTAATAACTGACTCTAGCAGTTTCCCCACTACCGATGTTAGACTAACTGGTCTGTAATTTCCCGTTTTCTCTCTCCATCCCTTCTTAAAAAGTGGGGTTACGTTTGCTACCCTCCAATCCTCAGGAACTACTCCAGAATCTAATGAGTTTTGAAAAATTATCACTAATGCATCCACTATTTCTGGAGCTACTTCCTTAAGTACTCTGGGATGCAGCCTATCTGGCCCTGGTGATTTATCGGCCTTTAATCCATTCAATTTACCCAACACCACTTCCCGACTAACCTGGATTTCACTCAGTTCCTCCATCTCCTTTGACCCCGCGGCCCCTGCTATTTCCGGCAGATTATTTATGTCTTCCTTAGTGAAGACGGAACCAAAGTAGTTATTCAATTGGTCCGCCATATCCTTGTTCCCCATGATCAATTCACCTGTTTCTGACTGCAAGGGACCTACATTTGTTTTAACTAATCTCTTTCTCTTCACATATCTATAAAAACTTTTGCAGTCAGTTTTTATGTTCCCTGCCAGTTTCCTTTCATAATCTATTTTCCCTTTCCTAATTAAGCCCTTTGTCCTCCTCTGCTGGTCTCTGAATTTCTCCCAGTCCTCTGGTATGCTGCTTTTTCTGGCTAATTTGTACGCAACATATTTTGCTTTGATACTATCCCTGATTTCCCTTGTTATCCACGGATGCACTACCTTCCCTGATTTATTCTTTTGCCAAACTGGGATGAACATTTTTTGTAGTTCATCCATGCAGTCTTTAAATGCCTTGTGTTAAAATAGTCTAAAGCCTAAAATATAGGCCCAAAAAACCCATCTAGGCCTGAAGGGCCGAATGGCCTCTACTCCTGCACCTATTGTCTATGTTTGTATGAAATAAATTTTCATTAGGCGAGAGATAGAATTGGGTAGGCTAATGGGACTGAAGGATGATAAATCCCCTGGGCCTGATGCTCTGCAACCCAGGGAGGTGGCTCGAGAAATAGTGGACGCATTGGCCACCATTTTCCAACGTTCGATAGATTCAGGATCAGTTCCTGTGGATTGGAGGATGGCGAATGTTGTCCAACTTTTCAAGTGGCGGAGAGGGAGAAGGGGAGAGAGAGGGAGAGTGGGAGGGGGAGAGAAAGAAGGAGAGAGAGCGGGGGGGAGAGGGGAGGGGCGAGAGAGATGGAGAGAGACAGAGAGATATTTAGATAGTGGGAGAGAAGGGGAGAGAGAGGGAGGAGGAGGGGAAGAGAGAGAAAGGAGAGAGAGAGATTTAGAGAGTGGGAGAGAGGGAGTGAGAGAGAGAGAGAGAGAGAGAGAGAGAGAGGGACAGAGAGAGATTTAGAGAGTGAGAGAGAAGGAGAGAGAGGGGGAGGGGGAGGGGGAGGGAGAGAGCGATGGAGAGAGAGAGAGATTTAGAGAGTGGGAGAGAGGGAGTGAGAGAGAGAGGGACAGAGAGAAGGAGAGAGAGAGGGAGGGGGAGGGGAAGAGAGAGAAAGGAGAGAGAGAGATTTAGAGAGTGGAGAGAGGGAGTGAGAGAGAGAGAGGGACAGAGAGAGATTTAGAGAGTGGGAGAGAAGGAGAGAGAGAGGGAGGGGGGAGGGGGAGGGAGATAGAGAGAGGGGGAGAGGGGAGAGAGCGATGGAGAGAGAGAGAGAGAGAGAGAGGATTTAGAGAGTGGGAGAGAGGAAGTGAGAGAGAGAGAGAGAGAGAGAGAGGGACAGGGAGATTTAGAGAGAGAGAGAAGGAGAGGGAGGGGGAGGAGAGAGAGGAGTTCGATCCCCCACTCCCCCACTCACTCACACCCCACTTCCACTCACCCCATCACCCTTCAACCCCTACCCTCTCCTACCTTCCCCCCTACCCAGCAAACCCCCCGACACTCACTCTTCCCCTTCCTCCCCCACTGACCACCCCTCCCCCCCATCAGACCCCAGTAATGTTGACGCTAATGTTAGTAATGTCCTGTTTGCCAGCTTGTTGACCCTCTGTCTTCCCCTCCTGCAGGGTTCATAAGCCATTGCTGTGGACAGAGAGACGGGGACGTGAGCGGCCATTGAGGGCGGCCATGGTGCCGGTGAGTGTCGGGGACGAGGGGAGTGGGAGCGGTCCGGACTGAGAGAGAGAGACAGAGACAGAGAGAGAGGGAGAGGTACAGAGAGAGAGAGGGGGGAGACACAGAGGGAGAGAGACAGAGAGGAAGATAGAGAGAGAGTGACAGAGAGGTAGAGAGAGGGAGATAGAGTGAACCAGAGAGGGGGGGAGAGACAGATAGAGAGAGACAGAGAGGGAGACAGACAGAGGGAGAGGGAGAGACAGGGATAAAGGAGAGGGACAGACATAACGAGACAGAAAGAGTGACAGAGGGGAAAGAGAAAGAGAGACAGAGGGAGAGAGAGACAGTGAGACCGAGAGAGAGACAGACAGAGAGAGAGGGAGAGAGAGTCAGAGACAGAGAGACAAGACAGTGAGAGAGGGAGAGATATACAGACACAGAGAGAGGGAGAGAGACAGACACAGAGGGAGAGACAGAGAGACAGACACAGAGGGAGAGAGAGACAGTGAGACAGAGAGAGAGACAGACGGAGAGAGAGATATAGAGGCAGAGAGAGAGAGAGAGACAGAGAGAGGGGAATAGAGACACATAGAGGGGGATAGACAGAGAGGGGGAGAGGGAGAGAGACAAAGAGAGAGAGAGACAAAGAAAGAGAGAGATACAGAGAGAGACAGAGAGAGTGAGAGAGAGGGGGAGAGAGCGAGATACAGAGGGAGAGAGAGAGAGAGGGGACAGTGAGAGATAGAGAGATACAGAGACAGAGAGAGACACAGAGACAGACAGAGAGAGAGAGAGATAGACAGACAGACAGAGAGAGAGAGAGGCAGCGAGAAACACAGAGAGAGAGAAAGAGAGACACAGGGAGAGAGAGACAGAGAGAAGAGAGATATTCAGAGAGAGAGACAGAGTGAGAGAGACTGAGAAAGAGAGAGAGAGAGAGAGAGAGAGAGAGAGAGATAGAGACAGAGAGAGAGACAGAGAGAGAGACAGAGAGAGAGACAGAGAGAGAGAGAGACAGAGATTCTCAGAGAGAGAGACTAAGGGAGACACAGGGAGAGCCCATATAACCATATAACAATTACAGCACGGAAACTGGCCATCTCGGCCCTTCTAGTCCGTGCCGAACACTTACTCTCAACTAGTCCCATCTACCTGCACTCAGACCATAACCCTCCATTCCTTTCCCGTCTATATACCTATCAAATTTATTTTTAAATGATAAAATCGAACCTGTCTCCACCACTTCCACTGGAAGCTCATTCCACACAGCTACCACTCTCTGAGTAAAGAAGTTTCCCCTCATGTTACCCCTAAACTTCTGTCCCTTAATTCTCATATCGTCCTCTTGTTTGAATCTTCCCATCTCTCAATGGGAAAAGCTTATCCACGTCAACTCTGTCTAACCCGCTCATCATTCTAAAGACCTCTATCATGTCCCCGCTTAACCTGAGACCGAGAGAGAGAGAGACAGCGATAGCGACAGAGAGAGAGACGGAGAGAGAGACAGAGAGAGAGAGAGAGATACAGAGAGAGAGAGAAATACAGAGAGAGAGAGAGGGACAGAGAGAGAGAGAGAGAAATACAGAGAGAGAGAGAGATACACACCGAGAGAGAGGGGGGAGAGATAGAGAGAGGGGGGGTGACAGAGAGAGAGAGATACGGAGGGAGACAGGGAGAGAGATGTAACTAGTAGAGTGGATAAGGGAGAACCGGTGGATGTGTTATATCTGGAATTTCAGAAGGCTTTAGACAAGGTCCCACATAAGAGATTAGTGTGCAAACTTAAAGCACACGGTATTGGGGGTTCAGTATTGATGTGGATTGAGAATTGGCTGGCAGACAGGAAGCAAAGAGTAGGAGTAAACGGGTCCTTTTCAGAATGGTAGGCAGTGACTAGCGGGGTATCGCAAGGCTCAGTCCTGGGACCCCAGCTATTTAATGATCTGGATGAGGGAATTGAATGCAACATCTCCAAGTTTGCGGATGACACAAAGCTGGGCAGCAGTGTTAGCTGTGAGGAGGATGCTAGGAGGCTGCAAAGTGACTTGGATAGGTTGGGTGAGTGGGCAAATGCATGGCAGATGCAGTATAATGTGGATAAATGTGAGGTTATCCACTTTGGTGGCAAAAACAGGAAAGTAGACTAATATCTTAATGGTGGCCGATTAGGGAAAGGGGAGATGCAACGAGACCTGGCTGTCATGGTACACCAGTCATTGAAAGTAGGCATGCAGGTGCAGCAGGCAGTGCAGAAAGTGAATGGTATGTTAGCATTCATAGCAAAAGGATTGGAGTACAAGAGCAGGGAGGTTCTACTGCAGTTGTACAGGGTCTTGGTGAGACCACACCTGGAGTATTGCGTGCCATTTTGGTCTCCTAATCTGAGGAAAGACATTCTTGCCATAGAGGGAGTACAGAGAATGTTCACCGGACTGTTTCCTGGGATGGCAGGACTTTCATATGAAGAAAGACTGGATAGACTCGGCTTGTACTCGCTAGAATTTAGAAGATTGAGGGAGGGGGGATCTTATAGAAACTTACAAAATTCTTAAGGGGTTGGACAGGCTAGATGCAGGAAGATTGTTCCCGATGTTGGAGAAGTCCAGAACAAGGGGTCACATTTTAAGGATAAGGGGGAAGTCTTTTAGGACCGAGATGAGAAAAACATTTTTCACACAGAGAGTGGTGAATATGTGGAATTCTCTGCCACAGAAGGTAGTTGAGGCCAGTTCATTGGCTATATTTAAGAGGGAGTTAGATGTGGCCCTTGTGGCTAAAGGGATCAGGGGGTATGGAGAGAAGGCAGGTACAGGATACTGAGTTGGATGATCAGCCATGATCATATTGAATGGCGGTGCAGGCTCGAATGGCCGAATGGCCTACTGCAACTATTTTCTATGTTTCTATGAAGGAGAAAGAGAGAGACACACAGAGGGAGAGAGACTGAGAGAGAAATAGTGAGAAAGAGAGAGAGGGTGAGAGACAGAGAGAGAGGGAGAGAGAGAGATACAGAGAGAGAGACAGAGAGAGAGAGGAGAGAGACAGGCAGAGTGGGAGAGACAGGCAGAGAGAGAGAGACAGAGACAGAGAGAGGGTAGAGAGAGAGAGCGAGAGAGAGAGAGAGAGCAAGACATACAGAGGGAGAGAGAGACAGACAGAGAGTAACAGAGAGAGAAACATACAGAGTAAGAGAGACAGGGAGAGAGACAGAGAGAAAGAGAGAGTGAGACAGCAGGGAGAGAGAAAGAGAGAAGCAGACATACAGAGAGACGGAGACAATGAGAGAGTGAGAGAGAGATAGAGACAGAGAGACAGAGAGAGAGAGAGAGGGAGAGAGAGTGACAGAGAAACAGAGTGAGACCGAGAGAGAGACAGAGAGAGAAACAGACAGAGGGAGAGAGAGACAGATAGGGAGAGCGATACAGAGACAGAGTAAGGGAGAGAGGGAGAGAGAGTCAGAGAGAGACAGGACAGAGAGAGGGAGAGAGAGAGACTGCGAGAGAGATACAGAGAGAGAAAGAGAGAGAGAGAGAGAGACAGCTATAGACAGAGAGAGAGACAGAGAGAGATACAGAGAGAGAGCGAGAGACACAGAGGGGGGGAGATAGAGAGGGGGAGAGAGAGAGAGAGCGAGACACAAAGAGGGGAGAGAGCGAGAGAGAGATTGAGAGACATACAGATACAGAGAGAGAAAGAGAGAGAGATAGACAGAGGGAGAGAGAAAGAGAGAAGCAGACATACAGAGACAGACAGAAACAGAGAGAGACACACAGACAGAGAAACAGAGAGAGGGAGAGAGATAGAGAGGGAGACAGATAAACAGACAGCAAGAGAGAGATAAAGAGAGAGAGGGGGAGAGACAGAGAGAGAGATAGAGACAGAGAGAGAGAGCGAGACATACAGAGAGAGAGAAACAGAGAGAGAGACATACAGAGAGACAGTGAGAAAGAGAGAGTGAGACAGCAGGGAGAGAGAAAGAGAGAAGCAGAAGTACAGAGAGACGGAGACAGTGAGAGACAGAGAGAGACAGAAACAGAGACAGAGAAAGAGAGAGACAGTGAGCGAGCGAGCGAGAGAGTCAGAGAGAGAGAGACACACACAGAGAGACAGATACAGAGAGAGTGAGAGAGACAGAGAAACAGTGAGACTGAGAGAGACAGAGAGAGAGAGACAGACAGAGAGGGAGAGCAAGACAGAGATAGGGAGAGAGACAGCGAGAGAGATACAGAGAGAGAGAGAAAGAGAGAGAGAGAGACAGCGATAGCGGCAGAGACAGAGAGACGGAGAGAGAGAGACAGAGAGAGATACAGAGGGAGAGACAGAGAGAGAGACACATAGAGAGAGGGGGAGAGATAGAGAGAGAGTGGAAGAGACAGAGAGAGAGAGAGAGATACAGAGGGAGACAGGCAGAGAGAGAGACAGACAGAGAGAGAGGGGAGAGAGATTGAGACACATAGAGGGGAGAGAGCGAGAGAGAGATTGAGAGAGAGACAGACAAACAGAGACATACAGAGAGAGAGTGAGAAAGAGAGAGATAGACAGAGAGGGAGAGAAAGAGAGAAGCTGGCAAACAGAGACAGAAACAGACAGAAACAGAGAGAGAGACAGTGAGAAAGAGACACAGACAGAGAGAGAGTGAGAGAGACAGACATAGAGGGGGAGAAAGAAAGTGGTAGGCACGGAGGGAGAGAGAGACAGAGATACCGATACAGAGAGAGAAACAATAGAGAGAGTGGGAGAGAGAGAGACACACACAAACAGAGAGATGGAGAGCGGTACAGTCAGGGAGAGGGAGACAGAGAGGGGGGGACAGAGAGAGAGAGAGACACAGAGAGTGAGAGAGAGACAGAGTGATGTACAGAGACTGAGTGAGTAAGTGAGACAGAGTGAGGTACAGAGACAGAGAGAGGGGGAGAGGGTGACAGAGAGGGAGAGAGATGCAGATTCAGAGAGTGACAGAGAGAGAGGGGGAGAGGGAGAGAGAGAGAGTCTGAGACAGGCAAAGGGAGATAGACAGAGAGAGGGAGAGAGAAAGAGAGACATACAGTGAGAGAGAGAGAGACACACAGAGGGGGAAAGAGAGACAGGCACAGAGGGAGAGAGAGACAGCGAGAGAGATTCCGATACAGAGAGAGAGACATACAGAGACAGAGAGACAGACAGAGATAGTGACCGACAGACAGACAGAGACAGTGAGAAAGATAGAGAGATTGACAGAGAGAGAGTGAGAGAGGAGAGAGAGGGAGAAAGAGACAAGCAGGCAAACAGCGACAGAGAGACAGAGATAGACAGAGAGAGGTACAGAGAGATGGCGAAAGAGAGAGACAGAGAGAGAGAGAGACAGAGAGAGACACACAGAGAGGTGAGGAGAGACAGAGAGAGGGAGAGAGACAGAGAGAGAGAGAGTAGAGAGAGAGAGACATGGGGTGAGAGTGAGAGAGAGAGAGAGACAGTGAGAGAGAGACTGACAGAGAGAGTGACAGAGAGAGAGACACACATAGAGACATACAGAGACAGACACTGAGAATCATAGACAGAGAGAGTGTGAGAGAGAGTGAGACAGAGAGGGAGAGAGAAAGAGAAGCAGACAAACAGCAAGAGAGTCAGAAACAGAGATAGGCAGAGAGAGAGAGAGGGAGAGAGAAACAGACAGAGAGAGGGGGAGAGAAAGAAAAGGAGTGACAGACGCAGAGGGAGAGAGAGATACAGATACAGAGAGAAAGAGAAATAGACAGACACAGAGGGAGAGAGAGGGACAGTGAGAGATAGAGAGGTACAGAGACAGTGACAGAGAGAGAGAGAGACAGAGAGGAACAGAGAGAGAAAGACAGATTGGGAGGGAGATACACGGTATGAGAGAGGGGTAGAGACAGAGAGAGAGGGAGCGAGAGAGAGACGGAGAGAGAGGGAGAGACAGAGAGAGACGGGCAGAGAGGGGGAGACAGGCAGAGAGCGAGAGAGAGAGAGGGAGAGTGAGAGAGACAGGCAGAGAGAGACATACAGACACAGAGAGAGACAGGGAGATAGAGACAGTGAGAAAGAGAGAGTGAGACAGCAGGGAGAGAGAAAGAGAAGCAGACATACAGAGAGACGGAGACAGTGAGAGAGACACACACAGAGAGAGACAGATATACAGAGAGAGAGAAGGATAGAGAGACAGAGAGAGACAGAGAAACAGAGAGAGAGACAGAGAGACAGATAGGGAGAGAGTTATGGAGACAGAGAGAGAGGGAGTCAGATTCAGATTCAGATTCAGATTCAGATTCAACTTTATTGTCATTGTGCAGTGTACAGTACAGAGACAACGAAATGCAGTTAGCATCTCCCTAGAAGAGCGACATAAATATGAGCAGTAAATAAATAAATCTAATAAATCCTGGTGGGAGGAGTGTCCGGGGGGGGGGGGGTGTGATTGGCAGTCACCGAGGTACAGTGTTGAGTAGTGTAACCGCCGCAGGGAAGAAGCTGTTCCTGGACCTGCTGGTCCGGCAACGGAGAGACCTGTAGCGCCTCCCGGATGGTAGGAGGGTAAACAGTCTGTGGTTGGGGTGAGAGCAGTCCTTGGCGATGCTGAGCGCCCTTCGCAGACAACGCTTGCTTTGGACAGACTCAATGGAGGGGAGTGAGGAACCGGTGATGCGTTGGGCAATTTTCACCACCCTCTGCAGTGCTTTCCGGTCGGAGACAGAGCAGTTGCCATACCATACTGTGATGCAGTTGGTAAGGATGCTCTCGATGGTGCAGCGGTAGAAGTTCACCAGAATCCGAGGAGACAGATGGACCTTCTTTAGTCTCCTCAGGAAGAAGAGACGCTGGTGAGCCTTCTTGACCAGAGTTGAGGTATTGTTGGTCCAAGAGAGGTCATCGGAGATGTTGACCCCCAGGAACCTGAAGCTGGAAACACGTTCCACCTCCCTCCCGTTAATGTGGATGGGGGTGTGCATGCCGCCCCTAGACTTCCTGAAGTCTACAATGAGCTCCTTGGTCTTCTTGGAGTTAAGGGCCAGGTTGTTGTCAGCGCACCATGCTGCTAGGAGCTGGACCTCCTCCTATAGGCCGACTCATCGTTGTTGCTGATGAGGCCAATCACCGTTGTATCATCTGCATACTTGATGATGGTGTTAGTACCATGTACAGGTGTGCAGTCGTAGGTGAAGAGGGAGTAGAGGAGGGGGCTCAGCACACAGCCCTGTGGAACGCCGGTGTTCAGGGTGAGGGTTGAAGAGGTGTGCTTGTCTAACCTAACAGACTGGGGTCTGTTGGTTAGAAAGTCCAGTATCCAGTTGCAGAGGGAGGGGTCGATGCCCAGGTCACCGAGTTTGGTGATCAGTTTAGAGGGTAGAGACAGCGAGAGAGATACAGAGAGAAAGAGAAAGAGGGAGAGGGAGAGGGAGCGAGACAGACACAGAGGGAGAGAGAGAGACAGAGAGAGAGAGAGGGAGAGATATAGAGACAGAGAGAGAGAGAGACAGAGAGGGGGAGAGGGAGAGACAGAGACAAAGAGAGAGGGAGACATAGAGAGAGAGAGAGAAAGAGAGAGAGAGAGAGATACAGAGAGAGCATGAGAGAGAGAGAGAGAGAGAGAGAGACAGAGAGATGGGGAGAGGGA
>JAXLNO010003151.1:685783-741314 GCA_038087875.1 Malacoraja senta
ACAGAGGGAGACGGAGAGACACAGAGTGAGAGAAAGAGAGACACAGAGAGAAAGAGACAGAGAGATAGAGAGAGGGAGAGAGAAAAATAGATATACAGAGAGAGGGAGGGAGAGAGAGAGGGAGATACTCAGAGAGAGACAGAATGAGAGGCAGAGAGAAACAGAGACAGAGAGATAGTGAGAGTGACGGCTGGAGAGAGACAGAGGGGCAAGAGAGAGAGACAGCGAGATAAAGAAAGAGAGACACAGAAGGAGAGACAGAGAGAGTGGGAGACGGAGAGAGAGACACAGAGAGATGGAGACAGAGAGAGAGAGAGAGTGAGTGGTGGAGTACCTCAGAGGGTCAGGCAGCATCTGTGGAGAAGATAGACACAAAGTGCTGGAGTAACTGAGCGGGTCAGGCAGCGTCTGTGGAGAGAATGAATGGGTGACATTTTGGGTCGAGGCCCTTCTTTGGTTCAGTTTAGTTTAGAGATGCAGCGCGGAAACAGGTCTTTCCGCCCGCGGAGTCCGCGCCGACCAGCGACCACCCCGTACACTAGCACTATCCTACGCACATTAGGGACAATTTAACAATTTAGCGGAGTCCGATTAATCTACAACCCTGAACGTCTATGAAATGTTGGAGGAAACCGGAGCACCCGGAGTAAAAACCCATGCCGGTCAAGGGGAGAACGTACAAACTCCGCACAGACAGCACCAGGATCGAACCCGGGTCTCTGGCGGTGAGGCAACAACTGTACCGCTGCATCACTGTGCCGTGCAGAATTATATAACGGTTTCCTCCGCAATAAACGCACCCAATATGTGCTAGTAATGTCCAGTTTGCCAGCTTTTTGACCCTCTGTGTTCCCCTCCTGCAAGGTTTAGGAGCCGTTGCTGTGGATGGAGAGACGGGGATGTGAGTGGCCATTGTGGGTGGCCAGGGTGACTGTGAGCCCTACCCCATCTGCTCGGTGTGCAGGCTGAGCATCGAGGGGCTGAGCTTCGATGGATGACCACATCACGGGGCACAACAAGGAGAAGCGTTATGAGTGCGACGTGTGTGGCAAGGCCTGGCAGTGCCGAGCGATCTGGAGACCCACCGGCGGGTGCACACGGGAGAACGCCCCTTCGACTGCTCGGAGTGCGGCAAGAGCTTCACCCGCTCCTGCCACCTGCTACAGCACAACCGCATGCACTGGTCAGGCCCAACCGAAATCCAGGTTAGTCGGGAAGTGGTGTTGGGTAAATTGAATGGATTAAAGGCCGATAAATCACCAGGGCCAGATAGGCTGCATCCCAGAGTACTTAAGGAAGTAGCTCCAGAAATAGTGAATGCATTAGTGATAATTTTTCAAAATTCTTTAGATTCTGGAGTAGTTCCTGAGGATTGGAGGGTAGCAAACGTAACCCCACTTTTTAAGAAGGGAGGGAGAGAGAAAACGGGGAATTACAGACCAGTTAGTCTAACATCCGTAGTGGGGAAACTGCTAGAGTCAGTTATTAAAGATGGGATAGCAGCACATTTGGAAAGTGGTGAAATCATTGGACAAAGTCAGCATGGATTTACGAAAGGTAAATCGTGTCTGACGAATCTTATAGAATTTTTCGAGGATGTAACTAGTAGAGTGGATAGGGGAGAACCAGTGGATGTGTTGTATCTGGACTTACAGAGGCTTTCGACAAGGTACCACATAAGAGATTAGGATACAAGTTTAAATCACACGGTATTGGGGGTTCAGTATTGATGTGGATAGAGAACTGGCTGGCAAACAGGAAGCAAAGAGTAGGAGTAAACGGGTCCTTTTCACAATGGCAGGCAGTGACTAGTGGGGTACCGCAAGGCTCAGTGCTGGGACCCCAGCTATTTACAATTTATATTAATGATCTGGACGAGGGAATTGAAAGCAACATCTCCAAGTTTGCGGATGACCCTAAGCTGGGGGGCAGTGTTAGCTGTGAGGAGGATGCTAGGAGACTGCAAGGTGACTTGGATAGGCTGGGGGAGTGGGCAAATGTTTGGCAGATGCAGTATAATGTGGATAAATATGAGGTTATCCACTTTGGTGGCAAAAACGGGAAGGCAGACTATTATCTAAATGGTGGCCGATTAGGAAATGGGGAGGTGCAGCGAGACCTGGGTGTCATGGTACACCAGTCATTGAAAGTAGGCATGCAGGTGCAGCAGGCAGTGAAGAAAGCGAATGGTATGTTGGCCTTCATAGCAAGAGGATTTGAGTATAGGAACAGGAGGTTCTACTGCAGTTGTACAGGGTCTTGGTGAGACCACACCTGGAGTATTGCGTACAGTTTTGGTCTCCAAATCTGAGGAAGGACATTATAGCCATAGAGGGAGTGCAGAGAAGGTTCACCAGACTGATTCCTGGGATGTCAGGACTTTCATATGAAGAAAGACTGGATAGACTTGGCTTATACTCGCTAGAATTTAGGAGATTGAGAGGGGATCTTATAGAAACGTACAAAATTCTTATGGGGTTGGACAGGCTAGATGCAGGAAGATTGTTCCCGATGTTGGGGAAGTCCAGGACAAGGGGTCACAGCTTAAGGATAAGGGGGAAATCCTTTAAGACCGAGATGAGGAAAAACTTTTTCACACAGAGTGGTGAATCTCTGGAACTCTCTGCCACAGAGGGTAGTTGACGCCAGTTCATTGGCTATATTTAAGAGGGAGTTAGATGTGGCCCTTGTGGCTAAAGGGATCAGGGGGTATGGAGAGAAGGCAGGTACGGGATACTGAGTTGGATGATCAGCCATGATCATATTGAATGGCGGTGCAGGCTCGAAGGGCCGAATGGCCTACTCCTGCACCTATTTTCTATGTATCTATGTATCTATGCACTCCAGCGAGAGACCCTTCACCTGCTCCGACTGCAGCAAGAGCTTCAAGATGGCGGAGCACCTGAAGGTGCACCGGTGGGTGCACACGGGTGAGAAGCCCTATGGCTGCTCCACCTGCGGCAAGAGCTTTGCCCAGTTGACGGGGCTGCGGGATCACCGGCGGGTGCACAGCAGTGAGCGTCCCTTCACCTGCTCCAACTGCGGCAAAGGTTTCAAGTCGTCGCCAGAGCTGAAGCAGCACTGGCGCCTGCACACCGGGGAGCGGCCCTACACCTGCAACGTCTGCGGCAAGGGCTTCACCCGCTCTGACAAACTGCTGTCCCACCAGCGCACTCACACTGGGGAACGTCCCCACACCTGTGCCCAGTGTGGCAAGAGCTTCACCCAGTCCTGTCAACTGCTGGAGCACCTGAGCACCCACACCGGCGAGCGCCCCTTCACCTTCGTCCAGTGCGGTAAGGGCTTCACCCAGTCCGGCAACCTGCTGGCGCACCACCGCACCCACACTGGCGAGCGTCCCTTCACCTGAACCCAATGCGGCAAGAGCTTCGCTCACTCCAGCAGCCTGCTGGTGCACCAGCGCACCCACACCGGCGAGCGTCCCTACTCCGGCCCCCAGTGCGGCAAGGTCTTCACCCAGTCCGGTCACCTGCTGGTGCACCAGCGCACCCACACCGGTGAGCGCCCCTACACCTGCGCCCAGTGTGGCAAGGGCTTCACCTGCTCCACAAAGCTGCTGTCCCACCAGCGGTGCACGCCGGCGACCGTCCCGTCCCCAGCCTGGTGTGTTGAGAGCGCGTTGCCATGGCCTTCCACACGCTGTCTCACCAGCGCGTGCACACCAGTGGCCAGCACTATGACTGCCCGTATTGCGGTGAGGAGTTTGACAGCTCGCGGGTTTGCGACAACACCAGCAGACCCACGCTGGCGTGCAGCTGCTCGAACTGTAAAAAGAGAGCATAGGGGCTGCGGGAGCACCAGCGGACACACCGCAGAGAGACCCTTTGTCTGCGCTGAGTGTGGCAAAGGTTTCACCCGCATGTCCAGCCTGTGGCACTCCCGGCGTACCCCACAGCGGTGAGCGTCCCCTGCCCGACCTGTGTAAGGGCTTCACCCGCCTTGACCACCTGCTGGAGCACCGGCGAGTCCACACCAGCCAGCACCCCTACACCTGCCCGCTTTGTGGAAAGGCCTTTCCCCGCTCCTGCCTGCTGGCACACCGCCACGTGGATAGATAGGCGCTGTTTAGGTAGACACAAAATGTTGGAAGGAATGGGTAACGTTTCAGGTCGTTTCTTCAGTCACCGATTCCATCTCTCCAGAGATGCTGCCTGTCCCGCTGAGTTACTCCAGCACTTTGTGCCCTTTTTTGTAAACCAGTAGCTGCAGTTCCTTGTTTCTAAACTATTCTGGTTAAACATCTCTGCACCTTCCCCAAAGCCTCCACATCAGTCCTGTAATGGAGTGACCAGAACTGCGTGCAATACTCCAATTGAGATTAGTATACAAACTTAAAGCACACGGTATTGGGGGTTCAGTATTGATGTGGATAGAGAACTGGCTGGCAAACAGGAAGCAAATAATAGGAGTAAACGGGTCCTTTTCAGAATGGCAGGCAGTGACTAGTGGGGTACTGTAAGGCTCAGTGCTGGGACCCCAGCTATTTACAATATATATTAATGATTTGGACGAGGGAATTGAATGCAACATCTCCAAGTTTGCGGATGACACGAAGCTGGCGGGCAGTGTTAGCTGTGAGGAGGATGCTCGGAGGCTGCAAGGTGACTTGGATAGGCTGGGTGAGTGGGCAAATGCATGGCAGATGCAGTATAATGTGGATAAATGTGAGGTTATCCACTTTGGTGGCAAAAACAGGAAAGTAGACTATTATCTAAATGGTGGCCGAATTGGAAAAGGGGAGATGCAACGAGACCTGGGTGTCATGGTACACCAGTCATTGAGAGTAGGCATGCAGGTGCAGCGGGCAGTGAAGAAAGCGAATGGTATGTTAGCATTCAAAGCAAAAGGATTTGAGTATAGGAGCAGGGAGGATCTACTGCAGTTGTACAGGGTCTTGGTGAGACCACACCTGGAGTATTGCGTACAGTTTTGGTCTCCAAATCTGAGGAAAGACATTCTTGCCATAAAGGGAGTACAGAGAAGGTTCACCAGACTGATTCCTGGGATGTCAGGACTTTCATATGAAGAAAGACTGGATAGACTTGGCTTGTACTCGCTAGAATTTAGAAGATTGAGGGGGGATCTTATAGAAACTTACAAAATTCTTAAGGGGTTGGACAGGCTAGATGCAGGAAGATTGTTCCCAATGTTGAGGAAGTCCAGGACAAGGGGTCACAGTTTAAGGATAAGGGGGAAGTCTTTTAGGACCGAGATATAATCATATAACCATATAACCATAACAGCACGGAAACAGGCCATCTCGGCCCTTCAAGTCCGTGCCGAACATTTTTTTTTTTAAATTAAAAATAAATACTTCCCCCTAGTCCCATCTACCTGCACTCAGACCATAACCCTCCATTCCTTTCCCGTCCATATACCCATCCAATCTATTTTTAAAGGATAACATCGAACCTGCCTCCACCACTTCCACTGGAAGCTCATTCCACACAGCTACCACTCTCTGAGTAAAGAAGTTCCCCCTAATGTTCCCCCTAAACTTCTGTCCCATAATTCTCAAGTCATGTCCCCTTGTTTGAATCTTCCCTACTCTCAATGGGAAAAGCTTATCCACGTCCACTCTGTCTAACCCGCTCATAATTTTAAAGACCTCTATCAAGTCCCCTCTTAACCTTCTGCGCTCCAAAGAATAAAGACCTAACTTGTTCAACCTTTCTCTGTAACTTAGTTGCTGAAACCCAGGCAACATTCTAGTAAATCTCCTCTGTACTCTCTCTATTTTGTTGACATCCTTCCTATAATTAGGCGACCAAAATTGTACTCCATACTCCAGAATTGGCCTCACCAATGCCTTGTACAATTTTAACATTACATCCCAACTTCTATATTCAATGCTCTGATTTATAAAGGCCAGCACACCAAAAGCTTTCTTTACCACCCTATCTACATGAGATTCCACCTTCAGGGAACTATGCACAGCTATTCCTAGATCCCTCTGTTTAACTGCATTCCTCAATTCACTACCATTTACCGTGTACGTCCTATTTTGATTTGTCCTGCCGAGATGTAGCACCTCACATTTGTCAGCATTAAACTCCATCTGCCATCTTTCAGCCCACTCTTCCAAATGGCCTAAATCTCTCTGTAGACTTTGAAAATCTACTTCATTATCCACAACACCACATATCTTACTATCATCTGCATACTTACTAATCCAATTTTCCACACCTTCATCCAGATCATTGATGTACATGACAAACAACAGTGGATCCAACACAGACCCCTGAGTCACTGGCCTCCAACCTGACAAACAGCCATCCACCATTACTCTCTGGCATCTCCCATTCAGCCACTGTTGAATCCATCTTGCTACTCCACCATTAATACCCAACAATTGAATCTTCTTAACCAACCTTCCATGAGGAACCTTGTCTAAGGCCTTACTGAAGTCCATATAGACAACATCCACTGCTTTACCCTCATCAATTTCCCTAGTAACCTCTTCGAAAAATTCAAGAAGATTAGTCAAGCATGACCTTCCAGGCACAAATCCATGTTGACTGTTCCTAATCAGACCCTGCTTATCCAGATGCTTATATATATTATCTTTAAGTATCCTTTCCATTAATTTGCCCACCACTGACGTCAAACTAACAGGTCTATAATTGCTAGGTTTACTCTTCGAACCCTTTTTAAACAACGGAACAACATGCGCAGTACGCCAATCCTCCGGCACTATTCCCGTTTCTAATGACATTTGAAATATTTCTGTCATAGCCCCTGCTATTTCTACACTAACTTCCCTCAATGTCCTAGGGAATATCCTGTCAGGACCTGGAGACTTATCCGTTTTCATATTTTTCAAAAGTGTCCGCACCTCCTCTTCTTTGAATCTCACAGTTTCCATTGCTACTCTGCTCGTTTCCCTTACCTCACATAATTCCATATCCTTCTCCTTCGTGAATACCGAAGAAAAGAAATTGTTCAATATCTCCCCCATCTCTTTTGGCTCTGCAGATAGCTGTCCACTCTGACTCTCTAATGGACCGATTTTATTCCTTGTTATCCTTTTGCTATTAATATAGCTGTAGAAACCCTTTGGATTAACTTTCACCTTACTTGCCAAAGCAACCTCATATCTTCTTTTAGCTTTTCTAATTTCTTTCTTAATATTCTTTTTACATTCTTTATACTCCTCAAGCACCTCATTTACTCCATGCTGCCTATAATTATTGTAGATCTCTCTCTTTTTCCGAACCACGTGTCCAATTTCCCTTGAAAACCATGGCTCTTTCCATTTTTTACTATTTCCTTTCAACCGAACAGGGACATAAAGATTCTGTACTCTTAAAATTTCACCCTTAAATGTCCTCCATTTTTCTTCTACATCCTTCCCATAAAACAACATGTCCCAATTCACTCCTTTTAAATCCTTTCGAATCTCCTCAAAGTTAGCCTTTCTCCAAACAAAAATCTCAACCCTAGGTCCAGTTCTGACCCTCTCCATAATTATATTGAAACTAATGGTATTGTGATCACTGGACCCGAAGTGCTCCCCGACGCATACCTCCGCCACCTGCCCTGTCTCATTTCCTAACAGGAGGTCCAACACTGCCCCTTCTCTAGTAGGTACCTCTATGTATTGCTGCAAAAACTATCTTGCACACATTTTACAAACTCCAAACCATCCAGCCCTTTTACAGAATGTGTTTCCCAGTCTATGTGTGGAAAATTGAAATCTCCCACAATCACTACCTTGTGCTTACTACTAATATCTGCTATCTCCTTACATATTTGCTTCTTCCAATTCTCGCTCCCCATTTGGCGGTCTATAATACACCCCTATGAGTGTTGCTACACCTTTCCCATTTCTCAGTTCCACCCAAATAGCCTCCCTAGATGAGCCCTCTAATCTATCCTGCCAAAGCACTGCTGTAATATCTTCCTTGACAAGCAATGCAACACCCCCACCTCTTGCCCCTCCAATTCTATCACCCCTGAAGCAACGAAAACCTGGAATATTTATTTGCCAATCACAGCCCTCCTGCAACCATGTTTCACTGATCGCCACAACATCATACTTCCAGGTGTCAATCCAGGCTCTAAGCTCATCCACCTTTCTTACAACGCTCCTAGCATTAAAATATACACATTTAAGAAACCCACCACCACTTATTCTCTGTTTATTATCTTTGATGAGAAAAACATTTTTCACACAGAGAGTGGTGAATATCTGGAACTCTCTGCCACAGAAGGTAGTTGAGGCCAGATCATTGGCTATATTTAAGAGGGAGTTAGATTGGCCCTTGTGGCTAACGTGATCGGGGGTATGGAGAGAAGACGGGTACAGGATACTGAGTTGGATGATCAGCCATGATCATATTGAATGGCGGTGCAGGCTCGAAGGGCCGAATGGCCTACTGCTGCACCTATTGTATGTTTCTAAATGCTACCCTGACCAATGTCCCTTAAAGCTGCACATATACATTCCTCTCCCCCCCCCCTCGTACACAAATTCTCTCCACTCCACCCTCTCATGCCCCCCTCCTCTCTCGCTCCCTCTCTCGCCCCCTGTCGCTCTCACACACACTCCCTCTGTCACACAAAACACTCCCGCTCTCTCTCACACACACAAACACTCCCTCTCACACGCACACACACAGTCCCTCTCTCTCACGCACACAGTCCCTCTCACACACACACGCACACACAGTCCCTCTCTCACACACACAGTCCCTCTCACACACACACACAGTCCCTCTCACACACACACAGTCCCTCTCTCACACACACACACAGTCCCTCTCTCACACGCACACACAGTCCCTCACACACACACAGTCCCTCTCTCTCTCACACACACACACAGTCCCTCTCTCACACACAGTCCCTCTCTCACACACACACACACAGTCCCTCTCTCGCACACACAGTCCCTCTCCCACACACACACAGTCTCTCTCTCTCACACACACAGTCCCTCTCTCACACACACCACAGTCCCTCTCCGACACAGTCCCTCTCACACACACACACAGTCCCTCTCACACACACGCACAGTTCCTCTCACACACACACAGTCCCTCTCACACACACAGTCCCTGTCTCACACACACAGTCCCTCTCTCACACGCACACACAGTCCCTCTCTCACACACACTGTCCCTCTCTCACACACACACAGTCCCTCTCACACACACACAGTCCCTCTCTCTCTCACACACACACACAGTCCCTCTCTCACACACACACACAGTCCCTCTCACACACACACAGTCCCTCTCTCTCTCACACACACACACAGTCCCTCTCTCACACACACAGTCCCTCTCACACACACACAGTCTCTCTCTCTCTCACACACAGTCCCTCTCTCACACACACAGTCCCTCTCACACACACACACAGTCTCTCTCTCACACACACAGTCCCTCTCTCACACACACAGTCCCTCTCACACACACGCACAGTCTCTCTCTCTCACACACACAGTCCCTCTCACACACACAGTCCCTCTCTCACACACACACACAGTCCCTCTCTCACACACACACACACAGTCCCTCTCTCACACACACACACAGTCCCTCTCACACACACACACACAGTCTCTCTCTCACACACACACACACACAGTCCCTCGCTCACACACACACACACAGTCCCTCTCTCACACACACACACACACAGTCCCTCTCTCACACACACACACACACACAGTCCCTCTGACACACACACACACACAGTCCCTCTCTCACACACAGTCCCTCTCACACACACACAGTCTCTCTCTCACACGCACACACCCTCTCTCACACGCACACACAATCCCTCTCTCACACACACACAGTCCCTGTCTCACACACACACAGTCCCTCTCACACACACACACAGTCCATCTCTCATACACACGCACCCAGTCACTCTCTCACACACACAGTCCCTCTCTCTCAAGCACACAGTCCCTCTCTCTCAAGCACACAGTCCCTCTCTCTCAAGCACACAGTCCCTCTCTCTCACACACACACACACACACAGTCCCTCTCTCTCTCTCTCACACACAGTCCCTCTCTATCACACACACAGTCCCTCTCACACACACACACAGTCCCTCTCACCCACACACACAGTCCCTCTCTCACACACACACAGTCCCTCTCACACGCACACAGTCCCTCTCACACGCACACAGTCCCTCTCACACGCACACAGTCCCTCTCACACACACACACAGTCCCTCTCTCTCTCTCACACAGAGTCCCTCTCACACACACACACAGTCCCTCTCACACACACACAAACAGTCCCCCTCACACACACACACAGTCCCTCTCGCACACACACCGTCCCTCTCTCTCTCACACACACAGTCCCTCTCTCACACACACATAGTCCCTCTCTCTCTCACACACACAGCCCCTCTCTCTCTCACACACACAGTCCACTCTCACACACAGTCTCTCTCACACACACATTTAAGAAACCCACCACCACTTATTCTCTGTTTATTATCTTTGATGAGAAAAACATTTTTCACACAGAGAGTGGTGAATATCTGGAACTCTCTGCCACAGAAGGTAGTTGAGGCCAGATCATTGGCTATATTTAAGAGGGAGTTAGATGTGGCCCTTGTGGCTAACGTGATCGGGGGTATGGAGAGAAGACGGGTACAGGATACTGAGTTGGATGATCAGCCATGATCATATTGAATGGCGGTGCAGGCTCGAAGGGCCGAATGGCCTACTGCTGCACCTATTGTCTATGTATCTATGTTTCTAAATGCTACCTGACCAATGTCCCTTAAAGCTGCACATATACATTCCTCTCCCCCCCCCCTCGTACACAAATTCTCTCCACTCCACCCTCTCATGCCCCCCTCCTCTCTCGCTCCCTCTCTCGCCCCCTGTCGCTCTCACACACACTCCCTCTGTCACACAAAACACTCCCGCTCTCTCTCACACACACAAACACTCCCTCTCACACGCACACACACAGTCCCTCTCTCTCACGCACACAGTCCCTCTCACACACACACGCACACACAGTCCCTCTCTCACACACACAGTCCCTCTCACACACACACACAGTCCCTCTCACACACACACAGTCCCTCTCTCACACACACACACAGTCCCTCTCTCACACGCACACACAGTCCCTCTCACACACACACAGTCCCTCTCTCTCTCACACACACACACAGTCCCTCTCTCACACACAGTCCCTCTCTCACACACACACACACAGTCCCTCTCTCGCACACACAGTCCCTCTCCCACACACACACAGTCTCTCTCTCTCACACACACAGTCCCTCTCTCACACACACAGTCCCTCTCCGACACAGTCCCTCTCACACACACACACAGTCCCTCTCACACACACGCACAGTTCCTCTCACACACACACAGTCCCTCTCACACACACAGTCCCTGTCTCACACACACAGTCCCTCTCTCTCACGCACACAGTCCCTCTCACACACACACGCACACACAGTCCCTCTCTCACACACACTGTCCCTCTCTCACACACACACACAGTCCCTCTCACACACACACAGTCCCTCTCTCTCTCACACACACACACAGTCCCTCTCTCACACACACACACAGTCCCTCTCACACACACACAGTCCCTCTCTCTCTCACACACACACACAGTCCCTCTCTCACACACACAGTCCCTCTCACACACACACAGTCTCTCTCTCTCTCACACACAGTCCCTCTCTCACACACACAGTCCCTCTCACACACACACACAGTCTCTCTCTCACACACACAGTCCCTCTCTCACACACACAGTCCCTCTCACACACACGCACAGTCTCTCTCACACACACAGTCCCTCTCACACACACAGTCCCTCTCTCACACACACACACACAGTCCCTCTCTCACACACACACACAGTCCCTCTCTCACACACACACACAGTCCCTCTCACACACACACACACAGTCTCTCTCACACACACACACACAGTCTCTCTCTCACACACACACACACACAGTCCTCGCTCACACACACACACACAGTCCCTCTCTCACACACACACACACAACACACACACAGTCTCTCTCACACACACAGTCACACACACAAGTCCCTCTCTCACACACACACACACAGTCCTCTCTCACACACACACACACACACAGTCCCTCTGACACACACACACACAGTCCCTCTCTCACACACAGTCCCTCTCACACACACACAGTCTCTCTCTCACACGCACACACCCTCTCTCACACGCACACACAATCCCTCTCTCACACACACACAGTCCCTGTCTCACACACACACAGTCCCTCTCACACACACACACACACACAGTCCCTCTCACACACACACACAGTCCATCTCTCATACACACGCACCCAGTCACTCTCTCACACACACAGTCCCTCTCTCTCAAGCACACAGTCCCTCTCTCTCAAGCACACAGTCCCTCTCTCTCAAGCACACAGTCCCTCTCTCTCACACACACACACACACACAGTCCCTCTCTCTCTCTCTCACACACAGTCCCTCTCTATCACACACACAGTCCCTCTCACACACACACACAGTCCCTCTCACCCACACACACAGTCCCTCTCTCACACACACACAGTCCCTCTCACACGCACACAGTCCCTCTCACACGCACACAGTCCCTCTCACACGCACACAGTCCCTCTCACACACACACAGTCCCTCTCTCTCTCTCACACAGTCCCTCTCACACACACACACAGTCCCTCTCACACACACACAAACAGTCCCTCTCACACACACACACAGTCCCTCTCGCACACACACCGTCCCTCTCTCTCTCACACACACAGTCCCTCTCTCACACACACATAGTCCCTCTCTCTCTCACACACACAGCCCCTCTCTCTCTCACACACACACAGTCCACTCTCACACACAGTCTCTCTCACACACACAGTCCCTCTCACACACACGCACAGTCCCTCTCTCACACACACACACAGTCCCTCTCTCTCACACACACACAGTCCCTCTCACACACACACACACAGTCCCTGTCTCACACACACACACACAGTCCCTCTCACACACACACACAGAGTCCCTTTCTCACACACACACACATTCCCTCTCACACACACACACACAGTCCCTCTCTCTCACACACACACACACACACACAGTCCCTCACACACACACACAGTCCCTCTCTCACACACACACACACAGTCCCTCTCACACACACACACACAGTCCCTCTCACACACACACACACAGTCCCTCTCACACACACACACACAGTCCCGCTCACACACACACACACAGTCCCTCACACACACACACACACCGTCCCTCTCACACACACACACAGTCCCTCTCACACTCACACACACAGTCCCTCTCTCTCACGCACACACACTCCCTCTCTCACACACACACACACAGTCCCTCTCACACAAACACACACACACAGTCCCTCTCACACACACACACACACACAGTCCCTCTCACACACACACACACACACACAGTCCCTCTCACACACAGTCCCTCTCACACACACACACACACACAGTCCCTCTAACGCACACACACACACAGTCCCTCTCTCACACACACACACACAGTCCCTCTCACACACACACACACACAGTCCCTCTCACACACACACACACACACACACACACAGTCCCTCTCACACACACACACACAGTCCCTCTCACACACACACACACACAGTCCCTCTCACACACACACACACACACACAGTCCCTCTCACACACACACACACACAGTCCCTCTCACACACACACACACACACAGTCCCTCTCTCACACACACACACAATCCCTCTCTCACACACACACACACACACAGTCCCTCTCCACACACACACAGAATCCCTCTCTCACACACACACACAGTTCCTCTCTCACACACACACACAGTCCCTCTCTCGCACACACACACAGTCCCTCTCACACACACACACACAGTCCCTCTCACACACACACACACAGTCCCTCTCTCACACACACACACAGTCCCTCTCTCACACACACACACAGTCCCTCTCTCACACCCACACACACACAGTCCCACTCTCACACACACACAGTCCCTCTCTCTCTCACACACACACACACATAGTCCCTCTCTCTCACACACAGTCCCTCTCACTCACACACACTGTCCCTCTCTCACACACACACAGTCCCTCTCTCTCACACACAGTCCTTCTCTCTCACACACACAGTCCCTCTCTCTCACACACACACTGTCCCTGTCTCACACACACACAGTCCCTCTCACACACACTCAGTCCCTCTCACACACACACAGTCCCTCTCTCTCACGCACACAGTCCCTCTCACACACATACGCACACACAGTCCCTCTCTCACACACACAGTCCCTCTCTCACACACACACACAGTCCCTCTCACACACACACAGTCCCTCTCTCTCTCACACACACACACAGTCCGTCTCTCACACACAGTCCCTCTCACACACACACAGTCTCTCTCTCTCACACACACAGTCCCTCTCTCACACACACAAACACAGTCCCTCTCTCACACACACAGTCCCTCTCACACACACGCACAGTCTCTCTCTCTCACACACACACAGTCCCTCTCACACACACACATAGTCTATCACACACACACACACAGTCCCTCTCACACACACACACACAGTCCCTCTCTCACACACACACACACACACACAGTCCCTCTCTCACACACACACACACAGTCCCTCTCACACACACACACACAATCCCTCTCTCTCACACACACACAGTCCCTCTCACACACACACACACAGTCCCTCTCTCACACACACACACACACACAGTCCCTCTCACACACACACACACAGTCCCTCTCTCACACACACACACACACACAGTCCCTCTCACACACACACACACACAGTCCCTCTCACACACACACACACACACACACAGTCCCTCTCTCACACACACACACAGTCCCTCTCTCACACACACACACAGTCCCTCTCACAAACACACACACACACACAGTCCCTCTCTCATACACACACACACAGTCACTCTCACACACACACACACAGTCCCTCTCTCACACACACACACACAGTCCCTCTCACACACACGCACACAGTCCCTCTCTCACACACACACACAGTCCCTCTCACACACACACACACGCACACAGTCCCTCTCACACACACACACACGCACACAGTCCCTCTCACACACACACACACAGTCCCTGTCACACACACACACACACACACACAGAGTCCCTGTCACACACACACACAGTCCCTCTCTCACACACACACACACACAGTCCCTCTCGCACACACACACACAGTCCCTCTCACACACACACACACACACACACACAGTCCCTCACACACACACACACACAGTCCCTCTCACACACACACACACACAATCCCTCTCTCACACGCACACACCCTCTCTCACACGCACACACAATCCCTCTCTCACACACACACACACAGTCCCTGTCTCACACACACACAGTCCCTCTCACACACACACACAGTCCCTCTCTCATACACACACACCCAGTCCCTCTCTCTCACACACACAGTCCCTCTCTCTCAGGCACACAGTCCCTCTCTCTCAAGCACACAGTCCCTCTCTCTCAAGCACACAGTCCCTCTCTCTCACACACACACACACACACAGTCCCTCTCTCTCTCTCTCTCACACACACAGTCCCTCTCTATCACACACACAGTCCCTCTCACACACACACACACAGTCCCTCTCACCCACACACACAGTCCCTCTCTCACACACACACACACAGTCCCTCTCACACGCACACAGTCCCTCTCACATGCACACAGTCCCTCTCACACGCACACAGTCCCTCTCACACGCACACAGTCCCTCTCTCTCTCTCACACACAGTCCCTCTCACACACACACACAGTCCCTCTCACACACACACACACAGTCCCTCACACACACACACACAGTCCCTCTCGCACACATAGTCCCTCTCTCTCTCACACACACAGTCCCTCTCTCACACGCACACAGTCCCTCTCTCTCACACACACAGCCCCTCTCTCTCTCACACACACACAGTCCACTCTCACACAGTCCCTCTCACACACATGCACAGTCCCTCTCTCACACACACACACAGTCCCTCTCTCACACACACACACTCTGTCCCTGTCTCACACACACAGACAGTCCCTCTCACACACACACACACACACACAGTCCCTGTCACACACACAGTCCCTCTCACACACACACACACAGTCCCTCTCACACACACACAGTCCCTCTCACACACACACACACAGTCCCTCTCTCACACACACACACAGTCCCTCTCTCACACACACACACAGTCCCTCTCACACACACACACACAATCCCTCTCTCTCACACACACACAGTCCCTCTCACACACACACACACACAGTCCCTCTCACACACACACACACACACAGTCCCTCTCACACACACACACACAGTCCCTCTCTCACACACACACACACACAGTCCCTCTCACACACACACACACACAGTCCCTCTCACACACACACACACAGTCCCTCTCTCACACACACACACAGTCCCTCTCACAAACACACACACACACAGTCCCTCTCACAAACACACACACATGCACAGTCCCTCTCTCATACACACACACACAGTAACTCTCACACACACACACACAGTCCCTCTCTCACACACACACACACAGTCCCTCTCACACACACGCACACAGTCCCTCTCTCGCACACACACACACAGTCCCTCTCACACACACACACACGCACACAGTCCCTCTCACACACACACACGCACACAGTCCCTCTCACACACACACACACACAGTCCCTGTCACACACACACACACACACAGAGTCCCTGTCACACACACACAGTCCCTCTCTCACACACACACACACACAGTCCCTCTCACACACACACACACAGTCCCTCTCACACACACACTCACACACACACACACAGTCCCTCACACACACACACACACAGTCCCTCTCACACACACACACACACACAGTCCCTCTCTCACACACACACACACAGTCCCTCTCACACACACACAGACAGTCCCTCTCTCACACACACACACAGTCCCTCTCACACACACACACACAGAGTCCCTCTCTCACACACACACAGTCCCTCTCTCTCACACACACAGTCCCTCTCACACACACACACAGTCCTTCTCACACACACACACACAGTCCCTCTCTCACACACACACACAGTCCCTCTCACACACACACACACAGTCCCTCTCCCACACCCACACACACATACAGTCGCTCTCACACACACACATTCCCTCACACACACACACAGTCCCTCTCACACACACACACACACAGTCCCTCTCACACACACACACACAGTCCCTCTCACACACACACACACAGTCCCTCTCACACACACACACAGTCCCTCTCACACACACACACACACAGTCCCTCTCACACACACACACACACACACAGTCCCTCTCTCACACACACACACAATCCCTCTCTCACACACACACGCACAGTCCCTCTCTCACACACACACATGATCCCTCTCTCACACACACACACACAGTCCCTCTCTCAGACACACGCACACACACACACACACACACAGTCCCTCTCTCACACACACACACACACAGTCCCTCTCTCACACACACACAGTCCCTCTCTCACACACACACACACAGTCCCTCTCTCACACACACACACACAGTCCCTCTCTCACACCCACACACACACAGTCCCTCTCTCACACACACACACACACACACAGTCCCTCTCTCTCACACACACACACACAGTCCCTCACACACACACACACAGTCCCTCTCACACACACACACACACAGTCCCTCACACACACACACACACAGTCCCTCTCACACACACACACAGTCCCTCACACACACACACACAGTCCCTCTCACACACACACACAGTCCCTCTCACACACTCACACAGTCCCTCTCTCACACACACACACAGTCCCTCTCTCACACACACATACAGTCCCTCTCTCTCACACACACACACACAGTCCCTCTCTCACACAGACACACAGTCCCTCTCACACACACACAGTCCCTCTCACACACACACACAGTCCCTCTCTCACACACACACACACAGTCCCTCTCACACACTCACACAGTCCCTCTCTCACACACACACACAGTCCCTCTCTCACACACACATACAGTCCCTCTCACACACACACACACGCACAGTCCCTCTCACACACACACACACACAGTCCCTCACAACACACATACAGTCCCTCTCACACACACGCACAGTCCCTCTCACACACACGCACAGTCCCTCTCACACACACACGGTCGCTCTCTCACACACACACACACAGTCCCTCTCTCACACACACACACACACAGTCCCTCTCACACACACACAGTCGCTCTCTCACACACACACACAGTCCCTCTCACACACACACACACAGTCCCTCTCACACACACACACACACACACACAGTCCCTCACACACACACACACACAGTCCCTCTCACACACACACACACACACACACACAGTCCCTCTCTCACACACACACACACAGTCCCTCTCACACACACACAGACAGTCCCTCTCTCACACACACACACAGTCCCTCTCACACACACACACACAGAGTCCCGCTCTCACACACACACACACAGAGTCCCGCTCTCACACACACACAGTCCCTCTCTCTCACACACACAGTCCCTCTCACACACACACACAGTCCTTCTCACCCACATACACACAGTCCCTCTCTCACACACACACACAGTCCCTCTCACACACACACACACAGTCCCTCTCCCACACCCACACACACATACAGTCGCTCTCACACACACACATTCCCTCACACACACACACAGTCCCTCTCACACACACACACACAGTCCCTCTCACACACACACACACACAGTCCCTCTCACACACACACACAGTCCCTCTCACACACACACACACACAGTCCCTCTCACACACACACACACACACAGTCCCTCTCTCACACACACACACAATCCCTCTCTCACACACACACACACAGTCCCTCTCTCACACACACACATGATCCCTCTCTCTCACACACACACACAGTCCCTCTCTCAGACACACACACACACACACACACACACACACAGTCCCTCTCTCACACACACACACACAGTCCCTCTCTCACACATACACAGTCCCTCTCTCGCACACACACACAGTCCCTCTCACACACACACACACACAGTCCCTCTCACACACACACACACACACAGAGTCCCTGTCACACACACACAGTCCCTCTCTCACACACACACACACACACAGTCCCTCTCACACACACACACACAGTCCCTCTCCACACACACACACACACACACAGTCCCTCACACACACACACACACAGTCCCTCTCACACACACACACACACACAGTCCCTCTCTCACACACACACACACAGTCCCTCTCACACACACACAGACAGTCCCTCTCTCACACACACACAGTCCCTCTCACACACACACACAGAGTCCCTCTCTCACACACACACAGTCCCTCTCTCTCACACACACAGTCCCTCTCACACACACACACACACAGTCCTTCTCACACACACACACAGTCCCTCTCTCACACACACACACACAGTCCCTCTCACACACACACACACAGTCCCTCTCCCACACCCACACACACATACAGTCGCTCTCACACACACACATTCCCTCACACACACACACAGTCCCTCTCACACACACACACACACAGTCCCCTCTCACACACACACACACAGTCCTTCTCACACACACACACACAGTCCCTCTCACACACACACACAGTCCCTCTCACACACACACACACACAGTCCCTCTCACACACACACACACACACAGTCCCTCTCTCACACACACACACAATCCCTCTCTCACACACACACACACATGATCCCTCTCTCACACACACACACACAGTCCCTCTCTCAGACACACGCACACACACACACACACACAGTCCCTCTCTCACACACACACACACAGTCCCTCTCTCACACACACACAGTCCCTCTCTCGCACACACACACAGTCCCTCTCACACACACACACACAGTCCCTCTCACACACACACACACAGTCCCTCTCTCACACACACACACACAGTCCCTCTCACACACACACACAGTCCCTCTCTCACACCCACACACACACAGTCCCTCTCTCACACACACACACACACACACAGTCCCTCTCTCTCTCACACACACACAGTCCCTCACACACACACACACAGTCCCTCTCACACACACACACACAGTCCCTCACACACACACACACACAGTCCCTCTCACACACACACACAGTCCCTCACACACACACACACACAGTCCCTCTCACACACACACACAGTCCCTCTCACACACTCACACAGTCCCTCTCTCACACACACACACAGTCCCTCTCTCACACACACACACACAGTCCCTCTCTCTCACACACACACACACAGTCCCTCTCTCACACACACACACAGTCCCTCTCACACACACACAGTCCCTCTCACACACACACACACAGTCCCTCACACACACACACACACACAGTCCCTCACACACACACACACACAGTCCCTCTCACACACACACACAGTCCCTCTCACACACTCACACAGTCCCTCTCTCACACACACACACAGTCCCTCTCACACACACACACACAGAGTCCCTCTCTCACACACACACAGTCCCTCTCTCTCACACACACAGTCCCTCTCACACACACACACAGTCCTTCTCACACACACACACACAGTCCCTCTCTCACACACACACACAGTCCCTCTCACACACACACACACAGTCCCTCTCCCACACCCACACACACATACAGTCGCTCTCACACACACACATTCCCTCACACACACACACAGTCCCTCTCACACACACACACACACAGTCCCTCTCACACACACACACACAGTCCCTCTCACACACACACACACAGTCCCTCTCACACACACACACAGTCCCTCTCACACACACACACACACAGTCCCTCTCACACACACACACACACACACAGTCCCTCTCTCACACACACACACAATCCCTCTCTCACACACACACGCACAGTCCCTCTCTCACACACACACATGATCCCTCTCTCACACACACACACACAGTCCCTCTCTCAGACACACGCACACACACACACACACACACAGTCCCTCTCTCACACACACACACACACAGTCCCTCTCTCACACACACACAGTCCCTCTCTCACACACACACACACAGTCCCTCTCTCACACACACACACACAGTCCCTCTCTCACACCCACACACACACAGTCCCTCTCTCACACACACACACACACACACAGTCCCTCTCTCTCACACACACACACACAGTCCCTCACACACACACACACAGTCCCTCTCACACACACACACACACAGTCCCTCACACACACACACACACAGTCCCTCTCACACACACACACAGTCCCTCACACACACACACACAGTCCCTCTCACACACACACACAGTCCCTCTCACACACTCACACAGTCCCTCTCTCACACACACACACAGTCCCTCTCTCACACACACATACAGTCCCTCTCTCTCACACACACACACACAGTCCCTCTCTCACACACACACACAGTCCCTCTCACACACACACAGTCCCTCTCACACACACACACAGTCCCTCTCTCACACACACACACACAGTCCCTCTCACACACTCACACAGTCCCTCTCTCACACACACACACAGTCCCTCTCTCACACACACATACAGTCCCTCTCACACACACACACACGCACAGTCCCTCTCACACACACACACACACAGTCCCTCACAAACACACATACAGTCCCTCTCACACACACGCACAGTCCCTCTCACACACACGCACAGTCCCTCTCACACACACACGGTCGCTCTCTCACACACACACACACAGTCCCTCTCTCACACACACACACACACAGTCCCTCTCACACACACACAGTCGCTCTCTCACACACACACACAGTCCCTCTCACACACACACACACAGTCCCTCTCACACACACACACACACACACACAGTCCCTCACACACACACACACACAGTCCCTCTCACACACACACACACACACACACACAGTCCCTCTCTCACACACACACACACAGTCCCTCTCACACACACACAGACAGTCCCTCTCTCACACACACACACAGTCCCTCTCACACACACACACACAGAGTCCCGCTCTCACACACACACACACAGAGTCCCGCTCTCACACACACACAGTCCCTCTCTCTCACACACACAGTCCCTCTCACACACACACACAGTCCTTCTCACCCACATACACACAGTCCCTCTCTCACACACACACACAGTCCCTCTCACACACACACACACAGTCCCTCTCCCACACCCACACACACATACAGTCGCTCTCACACACACACATTCCCTCACACACACACACAGTCCCTCTCACACACACACACACAGTCCCTCTCACACACACACACACACAGTCCCTCTCACACACACACACAGTCCCTCTCACACACACACACACACAGTCCCTCTCACACACACACACACACACAGTCCCTCTCTCACACACACACACAATCCCTCTCTCACACACACACACACAGTCCCTCTCTCACACACACACATGATCCCTCTCTCTCACACACACACACAGTCCCTCTCTCAGACACACACACACACACACACACACACACACAGTCCCTCTCTCACACACACACACACAGTCCCTCTCTCACACATACACAGTCCCTCTCTCGCACACACACACAGTCCCTCTCACACACACACACACACAGTCCCTCTCACACACACACACACACACAGAGTCCCTGTCACACACACACAGTCCCTCTCTCACACACACACACACACACAGTCCCTCTCACACACACACACACAGTCCCTCTCACACACACACACACACACACACAGTCCCTCACACACACACACACACAGTCCCTCTCACACACACACACACACACAGTCCCTCTCTCACACACACACACACAGTCCCTCTCACACACACACAGACAGTCCCTCTCTCACACACACACAGTCCCTCTCACACACACACACAGAGTCCCTCTCTCACACACACACAGTCCCTCTCTCTCACACACACAGTCCCTCTCACACACACACACACACAGTCCTTCTCACACACACACACAGTCCCTCTCTCACACACACACACACAGTCCCTCTCACACACACACACACAGTCCCTCTCCCACACCCACACACACATACAGTCGCTCTCACACACACACATTCCCTCACACACACACACAGTCCCTCTCACACACACACACACACAGTCCCTCTCACACACACACACACAGTCCTTCTCACACACACACACACAGTCCCTCTCACACACACACACAGTCCCTCTCACACACACACACACACAGTCCCTCTCACACACACACACACACACAGTCCCTCTCTCACACACACACACAATCCCTCTCTCACACACACACACACAGTCCCTCTCTCACACACACACATGATCCCTCTCTCACACACACACACACAGTCCCTCTCTCAGACACACGCACACACACACACACACACACAGTCCCTCTCTCACACACACACACACAGTCCCTCTCTCACACACACACAGTCCCTCTCTCGCACACACACACAGTCCCTCTCACACACACACACACAGTCCCTCTCACACACACACACACAGTCCCTCTCTCACACACACACACACAGTCCCTCTCACACACACACACAGTCCCCTCTCTCACACCCACACACACACAGTCCCTCTCTCACACACACACACACACACACAGTCCCTCTCTCTCTCACACACACACACAGTCCCTCACACACACACACACAGTCCCTCTCACACACACACACACAGTCCCTCACACACACACACACACAGTCCCTCTCACACACACACACAGTCCTCACACACACACACACACAGTCCCTCTCACACACACACACAGTCCCTCTCACACACTCACACAGTCCCTCTCTCACACACACACACAGTCCCTCTCTCACACACACACACACAGTCCCTCTCTCTCACACACACACACACAGTCCCTCTCTCACACACACACACAGTCCCTCTCACACACACACAGTCCCTCTCACACACACACACAGTCCCTCTCTCACACACACACACACAGTCCCTCTCACACACACACACACACAGTCCCTCTCACACACACACACACAGTCCCTCTCACACACACACACGCACAGTCCCCTCTCACACACACACACACAGTCCCTCACACACACACATACAGTCCCTCTCACACACACGCACAGTCCCTCTCACACACACACGCATTCCCTCTCACACACACACGGTCGCTCTCTCACACACACACACACAGTCCCTCTCTCACACACACACACACAGTCCCTCTCACACACACACACACACACAGAGTCCCTGTCACACACACACAGTCCCTCTCTCACACACACACACACACAGTCCCTCTCACACACACACACACAGTCCCTCTCACACACACACACACACACACAGTCCCTCTCTCACACACACACACACAGTCCCTCTCACACACACACAGACAGTCCCTCTCTCACACACACACACAGTCCCTCTCACACACACACACAGAGTCCCTCTCTCACACACACACAGTCCCTCTCTCTCACACACACAGTCCCTCTCACACACACACACACACAGTCCTTCTCACACACACACACAGTCCCTCTCTCACACACACACACAGTCCCTCTCACACACACACACACAGTCCCTCTCCCACACCCACACACACATACAGTCGCTCTCACACACACACATTCCCTCACACACACACACAGTCCCTCTCACACACACACACACACAGTCCCTCTCACACACACACACACAGTCCTTCTCACACACACACACACAGTCCCTCTCACACACACACACAGTCCCTCTCACACACACACACACAGTCCCTCTCACACACACACACACACACAGTCCCTCTCTCACACACACACACAATCCCTCTCTCACACACACACACACAGTCCCTCTCTCACACACACACATGATCCCTCTCTCACACACACACACACAGTCCCTCTCTCAGACACACGCACACACACACACACACACACAGTCCCTCTCTCACACACACACACACAGTCCCTCTCTCACACACACACAGTCCCTCTCTCGCACACACACACAGTCCCTCTCACACACACACACACAGTCCCTCTCACACACACACACACAGTCCCTCTCTCACACACACACACACAGTCCCTCTCTCACACACACACACAGTCCCTCTCTCACACCCACACACACACGGTCCCTCTCTCACACACACACACACACACACAGTCCCTCTCTCTCTCACACACACACACAGTCCCTCACACACACACACACAGTCCCTCTCACACACACACACACAGTCCCTCACACACACACACACAGTCCCTCACACACACACACACACAGTCCCTCTCACACACACACACAGTCCCTCTCACACACTCACACAGTCCCTCTCTCACACACACACACAGTCCCTCTCTCACACACACATACAGTCCCTCTCTCTCACACACACACACACAGTCCCTCTCTCTCACACACACACAGTCCCTCTCACACACACACAGTCCCTCTCACACACACACACACACAGTCCCTCTCCACACACACACACACACAGTCCCCTCTCACACACACACACACACACACACAGTCCCTCACACACACACACACACAGTCCCTCTCACACACACACACACACACAGTCCCTCTCTCACACACACACACACAGTCCCTCTCACACACACACAGACAGTCCCTCTCTCACACACACACACAGTCCCTCTCACACACACACACAGAGTCCCTCTCTCACACACACACAGTCCCTCTCTCTCACACACACAGTCCCTCTCACACACACACACAGTCCTTCTCACACACACACACAGTCCCTCTCTCACACACACACACAGTCCCTCTCACACACACACACACAGTCCCTCTCCCACACCCACACACACATACAGTCGCTCAGTCGCTCTCACACCACACACATTCCCTCACACACACACACAGTCCCTCTCACACACACACACACAGTCCCTCTCACACACACACACACAGTCCTTCTCACACACACACACACAGTCCCTCTCACACACACACACAGTCCCTCTCACACACACACACACACAGTCCCTCTCACACACACACACACACACAGTCCCTCTCTCACACACACACACAATCCCTCTCACCACACACACACACACATGATCCCTCTCTCACACACACACACACAGTCCCTCTCTCAGACACACGCACACACACACACACACAGTCCCTCTCTCTCACACACACACACAGTCCCTCTCTCACACACACACAGTCCCTCTCTCGCACACACACACAGTCCCTCTCACACACACACACACAGTCCCTCTCACACACACACACACAGTCCCTCTCTCACACACACACACACAGTCCCTCTCTCACACACACACACAGTCCCTCTCTCACACCCACACACACACAGTCCCTCTCTCACACACACACACACACACAGTCCCTCTCTCTCTCACACACACACACAGTCCCTCACACACACACACACACAGTCCCTCTCACACACACACACACAGTCCCTCACACACACACACACAGTCCCTCTCACACACACACACAGTCCCTCTCACACACACACACACACAGTCCCTCTCACACACACACACAGTCCCTCTCACACACTCACACAGTCCCTCTCTCACACACACACACAGTCCCTCTCTCACACACATACAGTCCCTCTCTCTCACACGCACACACACAGTCCCTCTCTCACACACACACACAGTCCCTCTCACACACACACAGTCCCTCTCACACACACACACAGTCCCTCTCTCACACACACACACACAGTCCCCTCACACACACACACACACAGTCCCTCTCACACACACACACACACAGTCCCTCTCACACACACACGCACAGTCCCTCTCACACACACACACACAGTCCCTCACACACACACATACAGTCCCTCTCACACACACGCACAGTCCCTCTCACACACACACGCATTCCCTCTCACACACACACGGTCCGCTCTCTCACACACACACACACAGTCCCTCTCTCACACACACACACAGTCCCTCTCACACACACACAGTCGCTCTCTCACACACACACACACAGTCCCTCTCACACACACACACACAGTCCCTCTCACACACACACACACACACACACACACACAGTCCCTCACACACACACACACACAGTCCCTCTCACACACACACACACACACAGTCCCTCTCTCACACACACACACACAGTCCCTCTCACACACACACAGACAGTCCCTCTCTCACACACACACACAGTCCCTCTCACACACACACACACAGAGTCCCTCTCTCACACACACACACAGTCCCTCTCTCTCACACACAAAGTCCCTCTCACACACACACACAGTCCTTCTCACACACACACACACAGTCCCTCTCTCACACACACACACAGTCCCTCTCACACACACACACACACAGTCCCTCTCCCACACCCACACACACATACAGTCGCTCTCACACACACACATTCCCTCACACACACACACAGTCCCTCTCACACACACACACACAGTCCCTCTCCCACACCCACACACACATACAGTCGCTCTCACACACACACATTCCCTCACACACACACACAGTCCCTCTCACACACACACACACAGTCCCTCTCACACACACACACACAGTCCTTCTCACACACACACACACAGTCCCTCTCACACACACACACACAGTCCCTCTCACACACACACACAGTCCCTCTCACACACACACACACACAGTCCCTCTCACACACACACACACACAGTCCCTCTCTCACACACACACACAATCCCTCTCTCACACACACACACACAGTCCCTCTCTCACACACACACATGATCCCTCTCTCACACACACACACACAGTCCCTCTCTCAGACACACGCACACACACACACACACACAGTCCCTCTCTCTCACACACACACACAGTCCTCTCTCACACACACACAGTCCCTCTCTCGCACACACACACAGTCCCTCTCACACACACACACACACAGTCCCTCTCACACACACACACACAGTCCCTCTCTCACACACACACACACAGTCCCTCTCTCACACACACACACAGTCCCCTCTCTCACACCCACACACACACAGTCCCTCTCTCACACACACACACACACACACAGTCCCTCTCTCTCTCACACACACACACAGTCCCTCACACACACACACACACAGTCCCCTCTCACACACACACACACAGTCCCTCACACACACACACACAGTCCCTCTCACACACACACACAGTCCCTCACACACACACACACACAGTCCCTCTCACACACACACACAGTCCCTCTCACACACTCACACAGTCCCTCTCTCACACACACACACAGTCCCTCTCTCACACACACATACAGTCCCTCTCTCTCACACGCACACACACAGTCCCTCTCTCACACACACACACACAGTCCCTCTCACACACACACAGTCCCTCTCACACACACACACAGTCCCTCTCTCACACACACACACACAGTCCCTCTCACACACACACACACACAGTCCCTCTCACACACACACACACACAGTCCCTCTCACACACACACACGCACAGTCCCTCTCACACACACACACACAGTCCCTCACACACACACATACAGTCCCTCTCACACACACGCACAGTCCCTCTCACACACACACGCATTCCCTCTCACACACACACGGTCGCTCTCTCACACACACACACACAGTCCCTCTCTCACACACACACACACACAATCCCTCTCACACACACACAGTCGCTCTCTCACACACACACACAGTCCCTCTCACACACACACACACAGTCCCTCTCACACACACACACACACACACACACACACACACAGTCCCTCACACACACACACACACACACAGTCCCTCTCACACACACACACACACACAGTCCCTCTCTCACACACACACACAGTCCCTCTCACACACACACAGACAGTCCCTCTCTCACACACACACACAGTCCCTCTCACACACACACACACAGAGTCCCTCTCTCACACACACACAGTCCCTCTCTCTCACACACAAAGTCCCTCTCACACACACACACAGTCCTTCTCACACACACACACACACAGTCCCTCTCTCACACACACACACAGTCCCTCTCACACACACACACACAGTCCCTCTCCCACACCCACACACACATACAGTCGCTCTCACACACACACATTCCCTCACACCACACATAGTCCCTCTCACACACACACACACAGTCCTCTCACACACAACACACACAGTCCCTCTCACACACACACACACACAGTCCCTCTCACACACCACACAGTCCCTCTCACACACACACACACACAGTCCCTCTCACACACACACACACACACACACAGTCCCTCTCTCCACACACACACACAATCCCTCTCTCACACACACACACACACAGTCCTCTCTCACACACACACATGATCCCTCTCTCTCACACACACACACAGTCCCTCTCTCAGACACACACACACACACACAACACACACAGTCCCTCTCTCACACACACACACAGTCCCTCTCTCACACATACACAGTCCCTCTCTCGCACACACACACAGTCCCTCTCACACACACACACACAGTCCCTCTCACACACACACACACAGTCCCTCTCTCACACACACACACACAGTCCCTCTCTCACACACACACAGTCCCTCTCTCACACCCACACACACACAGTCCCTCTCTCACACACACACAGTCCCTCTCTCTCTCACACACACACACACACAGTCCCTCTCAATCACACACAGTCCCTCTCTCACACACACACAGTCCCCTCTCTCGCACACACACACAGTCCCTCTCACACACACACACACAGTCCCTCTCACACACACACACACAGTCCCTCTCTCACACACACACACACAGTCCCTCTCTCACACACACACACAGTCCCTCTCTCACACCCACACACACACAGTCCCTCTCTCACACACACACACACACCACACAGTCCCTCTCTCTCACACACACACACAGTCCCTCACACACACACACACAGTCCCTCTCACACACACACACACAGTCCCTCACACACACAGTCCCTCTCACACACACACACAGTCCCTCACACACACAAACACACAGTCCCTCTCACACACACACACAGTCCCTCTCACACACTCACACAGTCCCTCTCTCACACACACACAGTCCCTCTCTCACACACACATACAGTCCCTCTCTCTCACACCACACACACACAGTCCCTCTCTCACACACACACACAGTCCCTCTCACACACACACAGTCCCTCTCACACACACACACACAGTCCCTCTCTCACACACACACACACAGTCCCTCTCACACACACACACACACACAGTCCCTCTCACACACACACACACACAGTCCCTCTCACACACACACACGCACAGTCCCTCTCACACACACACACAGTCCCTCACACACACACATACAGTCCCTCTCACACACACGCACAGTCCCTCTCACACACACACACAGTCCCTCTCACACACACACGGTCGCTCTCTCACACACACACACACAGTCCCTCTCTCACACACACACACACACAGTCCCTCTCACACACACACAGTCGCTCTCTCACACACACACACAGTCCCTCTCACACACACACACACAGTCCCTCTCACACACACACACACACACAGTCCCTCTCACACACACACACACACACAGTCCCTCTCTCACACACACACACACAGTCCCTCTCACACACACACAGACAGTCCCTCTCTCACACACACACACAGTCCCTCTCACACACACACACACAGAGTCCCTCTCTCACACACACACAGTCCCTCTCTCTCACACACACAGTCCCTCTCACACACACACACAGTCCCTTCTCACACACACACACACAGTCCCTCTCTCACACACACACACAGTCCCTCTCACACACACACACACAGTCCCTCTCCCACACCCACACACACATACAGTCGCTCTCACACACACACATTCCCTCACACACACACACAGTCCCTCTCACACACACACACACACAGTCCCTCTCTCACACACACACACAGTCCCTCTCACAAACACACACACACAGTCCCTCTCACACACACACACAGTCCCTCTCACACACACACACACACAGTCCCTCTCACACACACACACACACACACACAGTCCCTCTTTCACACGCACACACAATCCCTCTCTCACACACACACACACAGTCCCTCTCTCACACACACACATGATCCCTCTCTCTCACACACACACACACAGTCCCTCTCTCAGATACACACACACACACACACACACACACACAGTCCCTCTCTCACACACACACACAGTCCCTCTCTCACACATACACAGTCCCTCTCTCGCACACACACACAGTCCCTCTCACACACACACACACAGTCCCTCTCACACACACACACACAGTCCCTCTCTCACACACACACACACAGTCCCTCTCTCACACACACACACAGTCCCTCTCTCACACCCACACACACACAGTCCCTCTCTCACACACACACAGTCCCTCTCTCTCTCACACACACACACACACACAGTCCCTCTCTCTCTCACACACACACACAGTCCCTCTCTCTCACACACAGTCCTTCTCTCTCACACACACAGTCCCTCTCTCTCACACACAGTCCCTCTCTCACACACACACACACAGTCCCTCTCTCACACACACAGTCCCTCTGTCACACACACACACAGTCCCTCTCTCACACACACAGCCCCTCTCTCTCACACACACACAGTCCACTCTCACACACAGTCCACTCTCACACACAGTCTCTCTCACACACACAGTCCCTCTCACACACACGCACACAGTCCCTCTCTCACACACACAGTCCCTCTCTCACACACACACACAGTCCCTCTCACACACACAGTCCCTGTCTGACACACACACAGTCCCTCTCACACACACACACACAGTCCCTCTCTCACACACACACAGTCCCTGTCTCACACACAGACACACACACACAGTCCCTCTCACACACACACACACACACATACAGTCCCTGTCACACACACACACAGTCCCTCTCTCACACACACACACAGTCCCTCTCACACACACACAGTCCCTCACACACACACAGTCCCTCACACACACACACACACAGTCCCTCTCACACACACACACAGTCCCTCTCACACACACACACACAGTCCCTCTCTCACACACACACACACACACACACACACAGTCCCTCTCTCTCACACACACACACACAGTCCCTCACACACACACACACAGTCCGTCTCACACACACACACACAGTCCCTCACACACACACACACACAGTCCCTCTCTCACACACACACAGTCCCTCACACACACACACACACAGTCCCTCTCACACACACACACAGTCCCTCTCACACACTCACACAGTCCCTCTCTCACACACACACACAGTCCCTCTCTCACACACACATACAGTCCCTCTCTCTCACACACACACACACACAGTCCCTCTCTCTCACACACACACAGTCCCTCTCACACACACAGTCCCTCTCACACACACACACAGTCCCTCTCTCACACACACACACACAGTCCCTCTCACAAGCACACACACACAGTCCCTCTCACACACACACACACAGTCCCTCTCACACACACACACGCACAGTCCCTCACACACACACACACAGTCCCTCACACACACACACACAGTCCCTCTCTCACACACACACACACATAGTCCCTCTCACACACACACAGTCGCTCTCTCACACACACACACAGTCCCTCTCACACACACACACACAGTCCCTCTCTCACACACACACAGTCCCTCTCACACACACACACACACACACAGTCCCTCTCACACACACACACACACTCACACAGTCCCTCTCACACACACACACACAGTCCCTCTCTCACACACACACACACAGTCACTCTCACACACACAAACACACAGTCCCTCTCTCACACACACACACACAGTCCCTCTCACACACACACACACACACAGTCCCTCTCTCACACACACACACACAGTCCCTCTCTCACACACACACACACACAGTCCCTCTCACACACACACACACAGTCCCTCTCACACACACACACACACAGTCCCTCTCACACACACACACACATTCCCTCTCACACACACATACACAGTCCCTCTCTCACACACACACAGTCCCTCTCTCACACACACACACAGTCCGTCTCACACACACACACACACACAGTCCCTCTCACACACACACACACAGTCCCTCTCACACACACACACACAATCCCTCTCACACACACACACACAGTCCCTCTCTCACACACACACAGTCCCTCTCTCGCACACACACACAGTCCCTCTCACACACACACACACACAGTCCCTCTCACACACACACACACACACACACACAGTCCCTCTCTCACACACACACAGAATCCATCACACACACACACAGTCCCTCTCACACACACACACACAGTCCCTCTCTCACACCCACACACACACACAGTCCCTCTCTCACACACACACATTCCCTCTCACACACACACACAGTCCCTCTCGCACACACACAGTCCCTCTCTCTCACACACACAATCCCTCTCTCACACACACACAGTCCCTCTCTCTCTCACACACACAGCCCCTCTCTCTTTCACACACACACAGTCCACTCTCACACACAGTCTCTCTCACACACACAGTCCCTCTCACACCACACGCACAGTCCCTCTCTCACACACACACACAGTCCCTGTCTCACACACACACACACAGTCCCTCCCACACACACACACAGTCCCTGTCTCACACACACACACACAGTCCCTCTCACACACACACAGTCCCTCTCTCACACACACACACACACACACACACAGTCCCTGTCACACACACAGTCCCTCTCACACACACACACACAGTCCCTCTCACACACACACACACACACACAGTCCCTTTCTCTCACACACACACACAGTCCCTCTCACACACACACACACACAGTCCCTTTCTCTCACACACACACACAGTCCCTCTCACACACACACACACAGTCCCTCTCACACACACACACACACACAGTCCCTCTCACACACACACACAGTCCCTCTCACACACACACAAAGTCACTCTATCACACACACACACACACAGTCCCTCTCACACACACACACAGTCCCTCTCTCACACACACACACACACACACAGTCCCTCTCTCACACACACACACAGTCCCTCTCACACACACACACACAGTCCCTCTCTCTCACACACACACAGTCCCTCTCACACACACACACAGTCCCTCTCACACACACACACACACACAGTCCCTCTCAAACACACACACACAGTCCCTCTCTCACACACACACACACACAGTCCCTCTCACACACACACACACACACAGTCCCTCTCACACACACACACACAGTCCCTCTTTCACACACACACACAGTCCCTCTCTCACACACACACACACACACACACACAGTCCCTCTCTCACACACACACACACAGTCACTCTCACACACACACACAGTCCCTCTCTCACACACACACACACAGTCCCTCTCACACACACACACACAGTCCCTCTCTCACACACACACACAGTCCCTCTCACACACACACACACGCACACAGTCCCTCTCACACACACACACAGTCCCTGTCACACACACACACACACACACAGTCCCTGTCACACACACACAGTCCCTCTCTCACACACACACACAGTCCCTCTCACACACACACACACAGTCCCTCTCACACACACACACACTGTCCCTCTCACACACACACACACAGTCCCTCTCTCACACACACACACACACACAGTCCCTCTCACACACACACACACACACAGTCCCTCTCTCACACACACACACACAGTCCCTCTCACACACACACACACACAGTCCCTCTCACACACACACACACGCACAGTCCCTCTCTCACACACACAGTCCCTCTCACACACACACACACACACACAGTCCCTCTCACACACACACACACAGTCCCTCTCACACACACACACACAGTCCCTCTCACACACACACACACAGTCCCTCTCACACACACACACACACACACAGTCCCTCTCTCACACACACACAGTCCGTCTCTCGCACACACACACAGTCCCTCTCACACACACACACACAGTCCCTCTCACACACACACACACACACACAGTCCCTCTCTCACACACACACAGAATCCCTCACACACACACACACAGTCCCTCTCTCACACACACACAGAATCCCTCTCTCACACACACACACACAGTCCCTCTCACACACACACACACAGTCCCTCTCTCACACCCACACACACACACAGTCCCTCTCTCACACACACACATTCCCTCTCACACACACACAGTCCCTCTCGCACACACACAGTCCCTCTCTCTCTCACACACACAATCCCTCTCTCACACACACACAGTCCCTCTCTCTCTCACACACACAGCCCCTCTCTTTCACACACACACACAGTCCACTCTCACACACAGTCTCTCTCACACACACAGTCCCTCTCACACACACGCACAGTCCCTCTCTCACACACACACACAGTCCCTGTCTCACACACACACACACAGTCCCTCCCACACACACACACACAGTCCCTGTCTCACACACACACACAGTCCCTCTCACACACACACAGTCCCTCTCACACACACACACACACACACACACAGTCCCTGTCACACACACAGTCCCTCTCACACACACACACACACAGTCCCTCTCACACACACACAGTCCCTTTCTCTCACACACACACAGTCCCTCTCTCACACACACACATGATCCCTCTCTCACACACACACACACAGTCCCTCTCTCAGACACACGCACACACACACACACACACACAGTCCCTCTCACACACACACACACAGTCCCTTTCTCTCACACACACACAGTCCCTCTCACACACACACACACAGTCCCTCTCACACACACACACACACACAGTCCCTCTCACACACACACACAGTCCTTCTCACACACACACAAAGTCACTCTATCACACACACACACACAGTCCCTCTCACACACACACACAGTCCCTCTCTCACACACACACACACACACACAGTCCCTCTCTCACACACACACACAGTCCCTCTCTCTCACGCACACACACACATTCCCTCTCACACACACACACACACACACAGTCCCTCTCACACACACACACACAGTCCCTCTCTCACACACACACACAGTCCCTCTCACACACACACACACACACACACACAGTCCCTCTCTCACACACACACACACCGTCACTCTCACACACACACACACACAGTCCCTCTCTCACGCACACACACACAGTCCCTCTCTCACGCACACACACACAGTCCCTCTCACACACACACACACACAGTCCCTCTCTCACACACACACACACACAGTCCCTCTCACACACACACACACGCACACAGTCCCTCTCACACACACACACAGTCCCTGTCACACACACACACAGTCCCTGTCACACACACACACACACACAGTCCCTCTCTCACACACACACACACACACACACAGTCCCTCTCACACACACACACACAGTCCCTCTCACACACACACACACTGTCCCTCTCACACACACACACACAGTCCCTCTCTCACACACACACACACAGTCCCTCACACACACACACACACAGTCCCTCTCACACACACACACACACAGTCCCTCTCTCACACACACACACACAGTCCCTCTCACACACACACACACACAGTCCCTCTCACACACACACACACGCACAGTCCCTCTCTCACACACACAGTCCCTCTCACACACACACACACACACAGTCCCTCTCACACACACACACACAGTCCCTCTCACACACACACACACAGTCCCTCTCACACACACACACACATACACAGTCCCTCTCACACACACACACACACAGTCCCTCTCTCACACACACAGTCCCTCTCGCACACACACACAGTCCCTCTCTCACACCCACACACACACAGTCGCTCTCACACACACACATTCCCTCTCACACACACACACAGTCCCTCTCACACACACACACACACAGTCCCTCTCACACACACACACAGTCCCTCTCACACACACACACACAGTCCCTCTCACACACACACACACAGTCCCTCTCACACACACACACACAGTCCCTCTCACACACACACACACAGTCCCTCTCACACACACACACACACAGTCCCTCTCTCACACACACACACAATCCCTCTCTCACACACACACACACACACACAGTCCCTCTCTCACACACACACAGAATCCCTCTCTCACACACACACACACAGTCCCTCTCTCAGACACACACACAGTCCCTCTCTCAGACACACACACACAGTCCCTCTCTCACACACACACACACAGTCCCTCTCTCACACACACACAGTCCCTCTCTCGCACACACACACAGTCCCTCTCACACACACACACACACAGTCCCTCTCACACACACACACACAGTCCCTCTCTCACACACACACACAGTCCCTCTCTCACACACACACAGTCCCTCTCTCACACCCACACACACACAGTCCCTCTCTCACACACACACAGTCCCTCTCTCTCTCTCACACACACACACACAGTCCCTCTCTCTCACACACAGTCCCTCTCACTCACACACACAGTCCCTCTCTCACACACACACAGTCCCTCTCTCTCACACACAGTCCTTCTCTCTCACACACACAGTCCCTCTCTCTCACACACAGTCCCTCTCTCACACACACAGTCCCTCTCGCACACACACAGTCCCTCTCTCACACACACACACGCACAGTCCCTCTCTCTCACACACAGTCCCTCTCTCTCTCTCACACACAGTCCCTCTCTCACACACAGCCCCTCTCTCTCTCTCACACACACACAGTCCACTCGCACACACAGTCTCTCTCACACACACAGTCCCTCTCACACACACGCACACAGTCCCTCTCTCACACACACAGTCCCTCTCACACACACAGCCCCTCTCTCTCTCACACACACACAGTCCACTCGCACACACAGTCTCTCTCACACACACAGTCCCTCTCACACACACGCACACAGTCCCTCTCTCACACACACAGTCCCTCTCACACACACAGTCCCTGTTTCACACACACACAGTCCCTCTCACACACACACACACAGTCCCTCTCTCACACACACACAGTCCCTGTCTCACACACACACACAGTCCCTCTCACACACACACACACACACAGTCCCTCTCACACACAGTCCCTCTCACACACACACACACACAGTCCCTCTCTCACACACACACACAGTCCCTCTCTCACACACACACACAGTCCCTCTCTCTCACATACACACACACAGTCCCTCTCTCACACACACACACAGTCCCTCTCACACACACACAGTCCCTCTCACACACACACACAGTCCATCTCTCACACACACACACACAGTCCCTCTCACAAACACACACACAGTCCCTCACACACACACACACAGTCCCTCTCACACACACACACGCACAGTCCCTCTCACACACACACACACACACAGTCCCTCACACACACACACACAGTCCCTCTCACACACACACACGGTCCCTCTCACACACACACACAGTCCCTCTCACACACACACGGTCGCTCTCTCACACACACACACACAGTCCGTCTCTCACACACACACACACAGTCCCTGTCACACACACAGTCCCTCTCACACACACACACACACACAGTCCCTCTCACGCACACACACACAGTCCCTTTCTCTCACACACACACAGTCCCTCTCACACACACACACACAGTCCCTCTCACACACACACACACACACACAGTCCCTCTCACACACACACACAGTCCCTCTCTCACACACACACACACACAGTCCCTCTCACACACACACACACAGTCCCTCTCACACACATACACACAGTCCCTCTCACACACACACACACACAGTCCCGCTCACACACACAGTCCCTCACACACACACACACACCGTCCCTCTCACACACACACACAGTCCCTCTCACACACACACAAAGTCACTCTATCTCACACACACACACACACACAGTCCCTCTCACACACACACACAGTCCCCCTCTCACACACACACACACACACAGTCCCTCTCACACACACACACACAGTCCCTTTCTCTCACACACACACAGTCCCTCTCACACACACACACACAGTCCCTCTCACACACACACAGTCCCTCTCTCACACACACACACAGTCCCTCTCACACACACACACACACACACACAGTCCCTCTCTCACACGCACACAGTCCCTCTCTCTCACACACACAGTCCCTCTCACACACACACACACAGTCCCTCTCTCACACACACACACACAGTCCCTCTCACACACACACACACAGTCCCTCTCACACACACACTCACGCACACACAGTCCCTCTCTCGCACACACACAGTCCCTCTCACACACACACACAGTCCCTCTCACACACACACACACAGTCCCTCTCACACACACACACACAGTCCCTCTCTCACACCCACACACACACAGTCGCTCTCACACACACACATTCCCTCTCACACACACACACAGTCCCTCTCACACACACACACACAGTCCCTCTCACACACACAGTCCCTCTCACACACACACACACACAGGCCCTCTCACACACACACACACGGTCCCTCACACACACACACACACACACAGTCCCTCTCTCACACACACACACACTCACAGTCCCTCTCTCACACACACACACAATCCCTTCTCACACACACACACACACACACACAGTCCCTCTCTCACACACACACAGAATCCCTCTCTCACACACACACACACAGTCCCTCTCTCAGACACACACACACAGTCCCTCTCTCACACACAGACACACAGTCCCTCTCTCGCACACACACAGTCCCTCTCGCACACACACACAGTCCCTCTATCACACACACACACACAGTCCCTCTCTCACACCCACACGCACAGTCCCTCTCTCTCTCACACACACACACAGTCCCTCTCTCTCACACACAGTCCCTCTCACTCATACACACAGTCCTTCTCTCTCACACACAGTCCCTCTCACACAGACACACAGTCCGCTCTCTCACATACACACAGTGTCTCTCGCACACACACAGTCCCTCTCTCTCACACACAGTCCCTCTCTCTCACACACAGTCCCTCTCTCACACACACACACACAGTCCCTCTCTCACACACACACACAGTCCCTCTCTCACACACACAGCCCCTCTCTCTCTCACACACACACAGTCCACTCGCACACACAGTCTCTCTCACACACACAGTCCCTCTCACACACACGCACACAGTCCCTCTCTCACACACACAGTCCCTCTCTCTCACACACACACACAGTCCCTCTCTCACACACACACACAGTCCCTCTCTCACACACACAGCCCCTCTCTCTCTCACACACACACAGTCCACTCGCACACACAGTCTCTCTCACACACACAGTCCCTCTCACACACACGCACAGTCCCTCTCTCACACACACAGTCCCTCTCTCACACACACACAGTCCCGCTCACACACACAGTCCCTCTCACACACACACACACAGTCCCTGTCTCACACATACACACAGTCCCTCTCACACACACACAGTCCCTGTCACACACACACACACAGTCCCTCTCTCACACACACACACACAGTCCCTCTCACACACAGTCCCTCTCACACACACACACACACAGTCCCTCTCTCTCACACACACACACACACAGTCCCTCTCTCTCACACACACACACACAGTCCCTCACACACACTCACACAGTCCCTCTCACACACACACACAGTCCCTCACACACACACACAGTCCCTCTCACACACTCACACAGTCCCACTCTCACACACACACACAGTCCCTCTCTCACACACACACACAGTCCCTCTCTCTCACACACACACACACAGTCCCTCTCTCACACACACACACAGTCCCTCACACACACAGAGTCCCTCTCACACACACACACAGTCCCTCTCTCACACACACACACACAGTCCCTCTCACAAACACACACACAGTCCCTCTCACACACACACACACACAGTCCCTCTCACACACACACACGCACAGTCCCTCTCACACACACACACACACACAATCCCTCACACACACACACACAGTCCCTCTCACACACACACGGTCCCTCTCACACACACACACAGTCCCTCTCACACACACATGGTCGCTCTCTCACACACACACACACAGTCCGTCTCTCACACACACACACACACACACAGTCCCTCTCACACACACACACACACACAGTCCCCCTCACACACACACAGTCCCTTTCTCTCACACACACAGTCCCTCTCACACACACACACACAGTCCCTCTCACACACACACACACACACTGTCCCCTCTCTCACACACACACACACAGTCCCTCTCTCACACACACACACACACAGTCCCTCTCACACACACACACAGTCCCTCTCACACACACACACACAGTCCCTCTCACACACACACACACACAGTCCCGCTCTCACACACAGTCCCTCACACACACACACACACCGTCCCTCTCACACACACACACAGTCCCTCTCACACACACACAAAGTCACTCTATCTCACACACACACACACACACAGTCCCTCTCACACACACACACAGTCCCCCTCTCTCACACACACACACACACACAGTCCCTCTCACACACACACACACAGTCCCTTTCTCTCACACACACACAGTCCCTCTCACACACACACACACAGTCCCTCTCACACACACACACAGTCCCTCTCTCACACACACACACAGTCCCTCTCACACACACACACACACACACACAGTCCCTCTCTCACACGCACACAGTCCCTCTCTCTCACACACACAGTCCCTCTCACACACACACACACAGTCCCTCTCTCACACACACACACACAGTCCCTCTCACACACACACACACAGTCCCTCTCACACACACACTCACGCACACACAGTCCCTCTCTCGCACACACACAGTCCCTCTCACACACACACACAGTCCCTCTCACACACACACACACAGTCCCTCTCACACACACACTCACGCACACACAGTCCCTCTCTCGCACACACACAGTCCCTCTCACACACACACACAGTCCCTCTCACACACACACACACAGTCCCTCTCTCACACCCACACACACACAGTCGCTCTCACACACACACATTCCCTCTCACACACACACACAGTCCCTCTCACACACACACACACAGTCCCTCTCACACACACAGTCCCTCTCACACACACACACACACAGGCCCTCTCACACACACACACACGGTCCCCTCACACACACACACACACACAGTCCCTCTCTCACACACACACACACTCACAGTCCCTCTCTCACACACACACACAATCCCTTCTCACACACACACACACACACACACAGTCCCTCTCTCACACACACACAGAATCCCTCTCTCACACACACACACACAGTCCCTCTCTCAGACACACACACACAGTCCCTCTCTCACACACAGACACACAGTCCCTCTCTCGCACACACACAGTCCCTCTCGCACACACACACAGTCCCTCTATCACACACACACACACAGTCCCTCTCTCACACCCACACGCACAGTCCCTCTCTCTCTCACACACACACACAGTCCCTCTCTCTCACACACAGTCCCTCTCACTCATACACACAGTCCTTCTCTCTCACACACACAGTCCCTCTCTCTCACACACAGTCCCTCTCACACAGACACACAGTCCCTCTCTCACATACACACAGTGTCTCTCGCACACACACAGTCCCTCTCTCTCACACACAGTCCCTCTCTCTCACACACAGTCCCTCTCTCACACACACACACAGTCCCTCTCTCACACACACACACAGTCCCTCTCTCACACACACAGCCCCTCTCTCTCTCACACACACAGTCCACTCGCACACACAGTCTCTCTCACACACACAGTCCCTCTCACACACACGCACACAGTCCCTCTCTCACACACACAGTCCCTCTCTCTCACACACACACACAGTCTCTCTCTCACACACACACACAGTCCCTCTCTCACACACACAGCCCCTCTCTCTCTCACACACACACAGTCCACTCGCACACACAGTCTCTCTCACACACACAGTCCCTCTCACACACACGCACAGTCCCTCTCTCACACACACAGTCCCTCTCTCACACACACACAGTCCCGCTCACACACACAGTCCCTGTCTCACACACACACAGTCCCTCTCACACACACACACACAGTCCCTGTCTCACACATACACACAGTCCCTCTCACACACACACAGTCCCTGTCACACACACACACACAGTCCCTCTCTCACACACACACACACAGTCCCTCTCACACACAGTCCCTCTCACACACACACACACACAGTCCCTCTCTCTCACACACACACACACACAGTCCCTCTCTCTCACACACACACACACAGTCCCTCACACACACTCACACAGTCCCTCTCACACACACACACAGTCCCTCACACACACACACAGTCCCTCTCAGCACACTCACACAGTCCCACTCTCACACACACACACAGTCCCTCTCTCACACACACACACAGTCCCTCTCTCTCACACACACACACACAGTCCCTCTCTCACACACACACACACAGTCCCTCACACACACAGAGTCCCTCTCACACACACACACAGTCCCCTCTCTCACACACACACACACAGTCCCTCTCACAAACACACACACAGTCCCTCTCACACACACACACACACAGTCCCTCTCACACACACACACACACACAGTCCCCCTCACACACACACAGTCCCTTTCTCTCACACACACAGTCCCTCTCACACACACACACACAGTCCCTCTCACACACACACACACACACTGTCCCTCTCTCACACACACACACACAGTCCCTCTCTCACACACACACACACACAGTCCCTCTCACACACACACACACAGTCCCTCTCACACACACACACACAGTCCCTCTCACACACACACACACACAGTCCCGCTCTCACACACAGTCCCTCACACACACACACACACCGTCCCTCTCACACACACACACAGTCCCTCTCACACACACACAAAGTCACTCTATCTCACACACACACACACACACAGTCCCTCTCACACACACACACAGTCCCCCTCTCTCACACACACACACACACACAGTCCCTCTCACACACACACACACAGTCCCTCTCTCACACACACACAGTCCCTCTCACACACACACACACAGTCCCTCTCACACACACACACAGTCCCTCTCTCACACACACACACAGTCCCTCTCACACACACACACACACACACACAGTCCCTCTCTCACACGCACACAGTCCCTCTCTCTCACACACACAGTCCCTCTCACACACACACACACAGTCCCTCTCTCACACACACACACACAGTCCCTCTCACACACACACACACACAGTCCCTCTCACACACACACTCACGCACACACAGTCCCTCTCTCGCACACACACAGTCCCTCTCACACACACACACAGTCCCTCTCACACACACACACACAGTCCCTCTCACACACACACACACAGTCCCTCTCTCACACACACACACACAGTCGCTCTCACACAACACATTCCCTCTCACACACACACACAGTCCCTCTCACACACACACACACACAGGCCCTCTCACACACACACACACACACACGGTCCCTCTCTCACACACACACACACTCACAGTCCCTCTCTCACACACACACACAATCCCTTCTCACACACACACACACACACACACAGTCCCTCTCTCACACACACACAGAATCCCTCTCTCACACACACACACACACAGTCCCTCTCTCAGACACACACACACAGTCCCTCTCTCACACACAGACACACAGTCCCTCTCTCGCACACACACAGTCCCTCTCGCACACACACACAGTCCCTCTATCACACACACACACAGTCCCTCTCTCACACCCACACGCACAGTCCCTCTCTCTCTCACACACACACACAGTCCCTCTCTCTCACACACAGTCCCTCTCACTCATACACACAGTCCTTCTCTCTCACACACACAGTCCCTCTCTCTCACACACAGTCCCTCTCACACAGACACACAGTCCCTCTCTCACATACACACAGTGTCTCTCGCACACACACAGTCCCTCTCTCTCACACACAGTCCCTCTCTCTCTCTCACACACAGTCCCTCTCTCACACACACACACACAGTCCCTCTCTCACACACACACATAGTCCCTCTCTCACACACACAGCCCCTCTCTCTCTCACACACACACAGTCCACTCGCACACACAGTCTCTCTCACACACACAGTCCCTCTCACACACACGCACACAGTCCCTCTCTCACACACACAGTCCCTCTCTCTCACACACACACACAGTCCCTCTCTCACACACAAACACAGTCCCTCTCTCACACACACAGCCCCTCTCTCTCTCACACACACACAGTCCACTCGCACACACAGTCTCTCTCACACACACAGTCCCTCTCACACACACGCACAGTCCCTCTCTCACACACACAGTCCCTCTCTCACACACACACAGTCCCGCTCACACACACAGTCCCTGTCTCACACACACACAGTCCCTCTCACACACACACACACAGTCCCTCTCTCACACACACACAGTCCCTGTCTCACACATACACACAGTCCCTCTCACACACACACACACACACAGTCCCTGTCACACACACACACACAGTCCCTCTCTCACACACACACACACACAGTCCCTCTCACACACAGTCCCTCTCACACACACACACACACAGTCCCTCTCTCTCACACACACACACACACAGTCCCTCTCTCTCACACACACACACACAGTCCCTCACACACACTCACACAGTCCCTCTCACACACACACACAGTCCCTCACACACACACACAGTCCCTCTCACACACTCACACAGTCCCACTCTCACACACACACACAGTCCCTCTCTCACACACACACACAGTCCCTCTCTCTCACACACACACACACAGTCCCTCTCTCACACACACACACAGTCCCTCACACACACACAAGTCCCTCTCACACACACACACACAGTCCCTCTCTCACACACACACACACAGTCCCTCTCACAAACACACACACAGTCCCTCTCACACACACACACACACAGTCCCTCTCACACACACACACGCACAGTCCCTCTCACACACACACACACACAATCCCTCACACACACACACACGGTCCCTCTCACACACACACACAGTCCCTCTCACACACACATGGTCGCTCTCTCACACACACACACACAGTCCGTCTCTCACACACACACACACACACAGTCCCTCTCACACACACACACACACAGTCCCCCTCACACACACACAGTCCCTTTCTCTCACACACACAGTCCCTCTCACACACACACACACAGTCCCTCTCACACACACACACACACACTGTCCCTCTCTCACACACACACACACAGTCCCTCTCTCACACACACACACACACAGTCCCTCTCACACACACCACACACAAGTCCCTCTCACACACACACACACAGTCCCTCTCACCACACACACACACAGTCCCGCTCTCACACACAGTCCCTCACACACACACACACCCGTCCCTCTCACACACACACACAGTGCTCTCACACGCACACAAAGTCACTCTATCTCAAACACACACACACACACACAGTCCCTCTCACACACACACACAGTCCCCCTCTCTCACACACACACACACACAGTCCCTCTCACACACACACAGTCCCTTTCTCTCACACACACACAGTCCCTCTCACACACACACACACAGTCCCTCACACACACACACACAGTCCCTCTCTCACACACACACACAGTCCCTCTCTCACACACACACACACACACATACACAGTCCCTCTCTCACACACACACAGTCACTCTCACACACACACACACAGTCCCTCTCTCTCACACACACACACAGTCCCTCTCACACACACACACACACCAGTCCCTCTCTCACACACACACACGCACACAGTCCCTCTCACACACACACACAGTCCCTGTCACACACACACACACACAGTCCCTGTCACACACACACACAGTCCCTCTCTCACACACACACAGTCCCTCTCACACACACACACACAGTCCCTCTCACACACACACACACTGTCCCTCTCACACACACACACAGTCCCTGTCACACACACACACAGTCCCTCTCACACACACACACACAGTCCCTCTCACACACACACATTCCCTCTCACACACACACACAGTCCCTCTCACACACACACACAGTCCCTCTCACACACACACACACACAGTCCCTCTCACACACACACACAGTCCCTCTCACACACACACACACACACACACAGTCCCTCACACACACACACACACACAGTCCCTCTCACACACACACACACACACACAGTCCCTCTCTCACACACACACACAATCCCTCTCTCTCACACACACACACACACACAGTCCCTCTCTCACACACACACATAATCCCTCTCTCACACACACACGCACAGTCCCTCTCTCAGACACACACACACAGTCCCTCTCTCACACACAGACACACAGTCCCTCTCTCACACACACACAGTCCCTCTCGCACACACACACAGTCCCTCTCACACACACACACACAGTCCCTCTCACACACACACACACAGTCCCTCTCTCACACACACACACAGTCCCTCTCTCACACACACACAGTCCCTCTCTCACACCACAACACACAGTCCCTCTCTCTCTCACACACACACACACACAGTCCCTCTCTCTCACACACAGTCCCTCTCACTCACACACACAGCCCCTCTCTCACACACACACAGTCCCTCTCTCTCACACACAGTCCTTCTCTCTCACACACACAGTCCCTCTCTCTCACACACAGTCCCTCTCACACACACACACAGTCCCTCTCTCACATACACACAGTCCCTCTCGCACACACACAGTCCCTCTCTCACACACACACACACAGTCCCTCTCACACACACACACACAGTCCCTCTCACACACTCACACAGTCCCTCTCTCACACACACACACAGTCCCTCTCTCACACACACACACAGTCCCTCTCTCCCACACACACACACACAGTCCCTCTCTCACACACACACACAGTCCCTCTCACACACACACAGTCCCTCTCACACACACACACAGTCCCTCTCTCACACACACACACACAGTCCCTCTCTCACACACACACAGTCCCTCTCACACACACACACGCACAGTCCCTCTCGCACACGCACACACACAGTCCCTCACACACACACACACAGTCCCTCTCACACACACACACGGTCCCTCTCACACACACACACAGTCCCTCTCACACACACACGGTCGCTCTCTCACACACACACACACACACAGTCCCTGTCACACACACAGTCCCTCTCACACACACACACACTCAGTCCCTCTCACACACACACACACACAGTCCCTTTCTCTCACACACACACAGTCCCTCTCACACACACACACACAGTCCCTCTCACACACACACACACACACAGTCCCTCTCACACACACACACAGTCCCTTTCACACACACACACACAGTCCCTCTCACACATACACACACAGTCCTCTCACACACACACAGTCCCTCTCACACACACACACACACAGTCCCGCTCACACACACAGTCCCTCACACACACACACACACCGTCCCTCTCACACACACACACACAGTCCCTCTCACACACACACAAAGTCACTCTATCACACACACACACACACACAGTCCCTCTCACACACACACACAGTCCTCTCTCACACACACACACACACACAGTCCCTCTCTCACACACACACACAGTCCCTCTCACACACACACACACACAGTCCCTCTCTCTCACACACACAGTCCCTCTCACACACATACACACACAGTCCCTCTCACACACACACACACACAGTCCCTCTCAAACACACACACACAGTCCCTCTCACACACACACACACACAGTCCCTCTCACACACACACACAGTCCCTCTCACACACACACACACAGTCCCTCTCTCACACACACACACAGTCCTCTCACACACACACACACACACACACAGTCCCTCTCTCTCACACACACACACACAGTCACTCTCACACACACACACACAGTCCCTCTCTCACACACACACACACAGTCCCTCTCACACACACACACACACAGTCCCTCTCTCACACACACACACACAGTCCCTCTCACACACACACACACGCACACAGTCCCTCTCACACACACACAGTCCCTCTCACACACACACACACACACACAGTCCCTGTCACACACACACACAGTCCCTCTCACACACACACACACAGTCCCTCTCACACACACACACACAGTCCCTGTCACACATACACACAGTCCCTCTTTCACACACACACACAGTCCCTCTCACTCACACACACAGTCCCTCTCTCACACACACACAGTCCTTCTCTCTCGCACACACAGTCCCTCTCTCTCACACACAGTCCCTCTCACACACACACAGTCCCTCTCTCACATACACACAGTCCCTCTCGCACACACACAGTCCCTCTCTCACACACACACGCACAGTCCCTCTCTCTCACACTCAGTCCCTCTCTCTCTCTCACACACAGTCCCTCTCTCACACACACACACACAGTCCCTCTCTCACACACACACACAGTCCCTCTCTCACACACACAGCCCCTCTCTCTCTCACACACACACAGTCCACTCGCACACAGTCTCTCTCACACACACAGTCCCTCTCACACACACGCACACAGTCCCTCTCTCACACACACACAGTCCCTCTCTCTCACGCACACAGTCCCTCTCTCACACACACACACAGTCCCTCTCACACACACAGCCCCTCTCTGTCTCACACACACACAGTCCACTCGCACACACAGTCTCTCTCACACACACAGTCCCTCTCACACACACGCACACAGTCCCTCTCTCACACACACACAGTCCCTGTCTCACACACACACAGTCCCTCTCACACACACACACACACACAGTCCCTGTCACACACACACACAGTCCCTCTCTCACACACACACACACACAGTCCCTCTCACACACAGTCCCTCTCACACACACACACACACAGTCCCTCTCTCACACACACACACACACAGTCCCTCTCTCACACACACACACACAGACCCTCACACACACACACACAGTCCCTCTCACACACACACACAGTCCCTCACACACACACACAGTCCCTCACACACACACACACACACAGTCCCTCTCACACACACACACACAGTCCCTCTCACACACTCACACAGTCCCTCTCTCACACACACACACAGTCCCTCTCTCACACACACACACAGTCCCTCTCTCTCACACACACACACAGTCCCTCCCTCACACACACACAGTCCCTCTCACACACACACAGTCCCTCTCACACACACACACAGTCCTCTCTCACACACACACAGTCCCTCTCACACACACACACACAGTCCCTCTCACACACACACACACAGTCCCTCTCACACACACACACGCACAGTCCCTCTCACACACACACACACACAGTCCCTCACACACACACACACGGTCCCTCTCACACACACACACGGTCCCTCTCACACACACACACAGTCCCTCTCACACACACACGGTCGCTCTCTCACACACACACACACACAGTCCGTCTCTCACACACACACACACACACAGTCCCTCTCACACACACAGTCCCTCTCTCACACACACAGTCCCTCTCACACACACACACAGTCCCTCTCTCACACACACACAGTCCCCTCACACACACACACACACCACACACAACACAGTCCCTCTCACACACACACACACACAGTCCCTCTCTCACACACACACACACACCGTCACTCTCACACACACACACACACACACACACAGTCCCTCTCTCACACACACACACAGTCCCTCACACACACACACACACAGTCCCTCTCTCACACACACACACACACACATTCCCTCTCACACACACACACACACAGTCCCTCTCACCACACACACACATTCCCTCTCACACACACACACACACAGTCCGTCTCTCACACACACACACACACACAGTCCCTCTCACACACACAGTCCCTCTCTCACACACACAGTCCCTCTCACACACACACACACAGTCCTCTCTAACACACACACAGTCCCTCTCACACACACACACACACACACACACAGTCCCTCTCACACACACACACACACACACAGTCCCTCTCACACACACACACACACACACACACACAGTCCCTCTCTCACACACACACACACAGTCCCTCTCACACACACACAGTCCCTCTCTCGCACACACACACACAGTCCCTCTCACACACACACACACAGTCCCTCTCACACACACACACACAGTCCCTCTCTCACACACACAGAATCCCTCACACACACACACAGTCCCTCTCTCACACACACAGAATCCCTCTCTCACACACACACACACAGTCCCTCTCTCACACACACACACAGTCCCCTCTCTCAGACACACACACAGTCCCTCTCACACACACACACACAATCCCTCTCTCACACACACACACAGTCCCTCTCTCACACACACAATCCCTCTCTCACACACACACACAATCCCTCTCTCACACACACACACAGTCCCTCTCACACACACACACACAGTCCCTCTCTCTCACACACACAGTCTCTCTCTCACAAACAGTCCCCCTCACCAAGATGGCCGCCCGCCCGCCCGTCCCGGGCCGAGTCTCCCCGTCGACCGCATGAAAATGGCGGCGGAGAAGCGGCAGTCGGTGACGTCGCTGCCGACGGAGCTGAGGTCAATAATGTTGTAAATAAATCATCAGCGGATTGAGCGGGATCGGGTCAACATGGGGGAGAAGTGAGTGAGTGAGTGAGTGAGGTCAATGACCACATCAACTACAGTACACGTGTGTGTGTGTGTGGTCAACATGGGGGAGTAGTGAGTGAGGTCAATCACCACATCAACTACAGTACACGTGTGTGTGGGGAAACGGGTCAAACTCGTTATAAATAAATAAATAAATAAACCAGCCTCCCCTCTTGAGTGAGTGAGTGTGTGAGGTCAACCCCGACCCCGACCCTCGGTAAAATAATTCTAAATCTGCTGTGATGACATTACACAAGTTGACATTTCATAAGAACCACATGAATCCTCAGGCTGCCTTTTAAACCCATGTCCATAAAGTTTGAGTCCAACGGTTGTAGCTGTGCTATTGTGGCTTTGTTTAAATGTTTATTCTTGAAATAAAAACCATAATTCATTATGCTAAAAGAAAAAATGACAGAAAGGACCATGACAAAATTAAAATTCCATTAAATTAAGTAAAAATTATAAAAGGATTACTCCAAAATTTATTAAACTAAGGCCGCAGGTATGAGCTAAATGGCTAAATTATGACAAAAAAATCTCATGTGCAATAGAAATTAAAAGTAAATGCATAGGTAGTTAAGGTTGCTACAAAAGTACATACTTAAAAATTATTAATAACGTCTGAGGAACACAATTGCTTCTGCCAGAGAGAGAGAGAGAGAGTGGAGGGAGGAAGGGAGAGAGGAGAGGGATGAGAGGCTGGAGGTGGAAAGGGGGTGAAGTGACTAACGGGGAAACGGAGCAAAGGGAGGGGGGAGGATTCGAGGGGGAGTGGGTTTGATGCCGAGGAGGATGAATGGGGGGGGCAGGAAACTGGGGGGAGAGAGAACGGTCAAGTGAGCCAAGGAAGGGGTAGGGAGCCTTGTAGGGGTGGGTTCACATTGTTTGGGGGTAGGGGGAGGGAGCAAAGGGGGTAAGGGGCAGGAGACGGCGGCAGGGGTAAGGAGCAGGGAGCCACAGGGAGGAGGTCACATTGTTTGCGGGTGGGGAGGGTGTTGCAGTTCAGGAAGTCAAACCAGGGCAGGGTCTTCATTGTGAATGGCAGGGTGCTGGAGGATTGTGTGAGGCCGAGGGATCTAGGGGTGCAAGTACGAGTTGGGCCAAAGGGCCTCTTTCCAACGCTGTATCACTCTATGAATCTATGACAAAGCACTAGAGTAACTCAGTGGGTCAGGCAGCATCTGTGGAGAAGATAGACACAAAGTGCTGGAGTATCTCAGCGGGTCAGGCAGCATCTGTGGAGAGAAGGAATGGGTGACATTTTGGGTCGAGATCCTTCTTTGGTTTAGTTTAGTTTAGAGATGCAGCGCGGAAACAGGTCTTTCTGCCCGGGGAGTCCGCGCCGACCAGCGCCGTACACTAGCACTATCCTACGCACATTAGGGACAATTTAACAACTTTGAGGAGGCCGATTAATCTACAACCGTGAATGTCTTTGAAATGTTGGAGGAAACCGGAGCACCCGGATTGAAATTCCGCACATGTCAAAGGGAGAACGTAAAAAAATCCGCACAGACAGCACCCGTAGTCAGGATCGAACCTGGGTCTGGCGGTGAGGCAGCCACTGGCCGCGCAGAATTATATAATGGTTTCCTCTGCCATAAACGCACTCAATATGTGCTCGTAATGTCCTGTTTGCCAGCCTGTTGACCCTCTGTGTTCCCCTCCTGCAGGGTTTAGGAGCCGTTGCTGTGGACGGAGAGACGGGGACGTGAGCGGCCATTTGAGGGCAGCCAGGGTGCTCGGTGTGCGGCTGAGCTTCGAGGGGCTGAGCTTCGATGGAGGACCACATGATGGGGCACAACACGGAGAAGCGTTATGAGTGCGACGTGTGTGGCAAGGTCTGGCAGAGCCCAAGCCGGCTGGAGATCCACCGGCGGGTGCACACAGGAGAACGCCCCTTCGACTGCTCAGAGTGCGGCAAGAGCTTCAAGATGGTGCAGCAGCTGGAGATCCACCGGCCGGTGTACACGGGCGAGAAGCCGTATGGCTGCTCCACCTGCGGCAAGAGCTTTTCCCATTTTGTCGGGGCTGAGGAATCACCGGCGGGTGCACAGCAGTGAGCGGCCCTTCACCTGCTCCATCTGCGGCAAAGGCTTCAAGTCGTTGCCTGAGCTGAAGCAGCACAGGCACCTGCACACCGGGGAGCGGCCCTACACCTGCAGCGACTGCGGCAAGGGCTTCACCCAGTCCGGCACCCTGATGGTGCACCAGCGCACCCACTCCGGCGAGCGCCCCTACATCTGCGTTCACTGCGGCAAGGGCTTCACCCAGTCCAGCACCCTGCTGGTGCACCAGCGCACCCACACCGGCGAGCGCCCCTACACCTGTGCCCAGTGTGGCAACGGCTTCACCCACTCCAGCAACCTGCTGTCCCACCAGCGCACCCACACCGGCGAGCGTCCCTTCAACTGCGTCCAATGCGGCAAGGCCTTCACCTGCTCCGGCAACCTGCTGTTTCTCCAGCGCACCCACACCGACGAGCGTTCCTTCACCTGCATCCTGTGCGGCAAGGGCTTCACCTGCTCCGGGACCCTGCTGGAGCACCAGCGTACCCACACTGGCGAGCGCCCCTACACCTGCACCCAGTGCGGCAAGGGCTTCACCCAGTCCAGTCACCTGCTGGTATACCAGCGCACCCACACCGGCGAGCACCCCTAAACCTGCGCCCAGTGCGGCAAGGGCTTCACCCGCTCCTCCAAGCTGCTGTCCCACCAGCGGGTGCACGTTGGCGACTGTCCCGTCCCCAGCCCGATGTGTGGAGAGCGCTTTGCCATGGCATCCCATACCCTGTCTCACCAGTGCGTGCACACCAGTGACCAGCCCTATGACTGCCCTTACTGCGGTGTGGAGTTTGACAGCTCACGGGGGTTGTGGCGTCACCGCCAGACCCACGTCGGCAAGCAATTGTTCCCACTGCGACAAGAGAGCATAGGGCCTGCGGGAGCACCAGTAGCTACACACCAGAGAGAGACCCTTTGTGTGCGCTGAGTGTGGCAAGGGTTTCACCCGCATGTCCAGCCTGTGGCAGCACCGGCGTACCCACAGCGGTGAGTGTCCCTTCCCCTGCCCGTCCTGTGGTAAGGGCTTCACCCGCCTTGACCACCTGCTGGAGCACTGGCGAGTCCACACCGGCCAGCGCTCCCTCACCTGCCTGCTCTGCGGTAAGGCCTTTTCCCGCTCCTCCAGCCTGATGGCACACCGCCACGTGGATAGATAGGCGCTGTTT
>JAXLNO010003151.1:749014-759014 GCA_038087875.1 Malacoraja senta
GACTGTGTGTGTGTGTGAGAGGGACTGTGTGTGTGTGTGAGAGGGACTGTGTGTGTGTGTGAGAGGGACTGTGTGTGTGAGAGAGAGGGACTGTGTGTGTGTGAGAGGGACTGTGCGCGTGTGAGAGGGACTGTGTGCGTGTGAGAGGGACTGTGTGCGTGTGAGAGGGACTGTGTGTGTGATAGAGAGGGACTGTGTGTGAGAGAGAGAGAGGGACTGTGTGTGTGTGTGTGTGTGTGAGAGAGAGGGACTGTGTGCTTGAGAGAGAGGGACTGTGTGCTTGAGAGAGAGGGACTGTGTGTGTGAGAGAGGGACTGGGTGCGTGTGTATGAGAGATGGACTGTGTGTGTGTGTGAGAGGGACTGTGTGTGTGTGAGACAGGGACTGTCTGTGTGTGTGAGAGAGGGATTGTGTGTGCGTGTGAGAGAGGGTGTGTGCGTGTGAGAGAGGGACTATGTGTGTGTGTGAGAGGGACTGTGTGTGTGTGTGAGAGAGGGATTGTGTGTGCGTGTGAGAGAGGGATTGTGTGTGCGTGTGAGAGAGGGACTATGTGTGTGTGTGAGAGGGACTGTGTGTGTGTGTGTGAGAGAGGGATTGTGTGTGCGTGTGAGAGAGGGACTGTGTGTGTGTGAGAGAGGGATTGTGTGTGCGTGTGAGAGAGGGACTGTGTGTGTGTGTGAGACAGGGACTGTGTGTGTGTGAGAGAGGGATTGTGTGTGCGTGTGAGAGAGGGACTGTGTGTGTGTGTGTGTGAGAGGGACTGTGTGTGTGTGTGTGTGAGAGAGGGACTGTGTGTGTGTGTGTGTGAGAGAGGGACTGTGTGTGTGTGTGTGAGACGGACTGTGTGTGTGTGTGTGAGAGAGGGACTGTGTGTGTGTGTGTGTGTGAGAGAGGGACTGTGTGTGTGAGAGAGGGACTGTGTGTGTGAGAGAGGGACTGTGTGTGTGAGAGAGGGACTGTGTGTGTGAGAGAGAGAGACTGTGTGTGTGAGAGAGGGACTGTGTGTGTGAGAGAGGGACTGTGTGTGTGTGTGTGAGAGAGGGACTGTGTGTGTGTGTGAGAGGGACTGTGTGTGTGTGTGTGTGAGAGGGACTGTGTGTGTGTGTGTGAGAGGGACTGTGTGTGTGACAGGGACTGTGTGTGTGTGTGTGTGTGTGTGTGTGTGAGGGGGACTGTGTGTGTGTGAGAGGGACTGTGTGTGTGTGTGAGAGGGACTGTGTGTGTGACAGGGACTGTGTGTGTGTGTGTGTGAGAGGGACTGTGTGTGTGTGAGAGGGACTGTGTGTGTGTGTGAGACAGGGACTGTGTGTGTGTGTGGGGGAGGGACTGTGTGTGTGTGTGTGAGAGAGGGACTGTGTGTGTGTGTGTGAGAGAGGGACTGTGCGTGCGTGTGAGAGGGACTGTGTGTGTGAGAGAGACTGTGTGTGAGAGTGGACTGTGTGTGTGTGTGAGAGGGAATGTGTGTGTGTGAGAGTGGGACTGTGTGTGTGGGTGTGAGAGACTGTGTGTGTGTGTGTGAGAGGGACTGTGTGTGTGCGAGAGGGACTGTGTGTGTGTGAGAGGGAATGTGTGTGTGTGTGTGTAAGAGAGGGATTCTGTGTGTGTGTGAGAGAGGGACTGTGTGTGTGTGGGTGTGAGAGAGGGACTGTGTGTGTGTGGGTGTGAGAGAGGGACTGTGTGTGTGTGTGTGAGAGGGACTGTGTGTGTGTGTGTGTAAGAGAGGGATTCTGTGTGTGTGTGAGAGAGGGACTGTGTGTGTGTGTGTGAGGGATTCTGTGTGTATGTGTGAGAGGGACTGTGTGTGTGTGTGTGTGTGTGAGAGGGACTGTGTGTGTGTGTGTGAGAGGGACTGTGTGTGTGTGTGCGAGAGAGGGACTGTGTGTGTGTGAGAGAGGGACTGTGTGTGTGTGTGTGTGTGAGAGGGACTGTGTGTGTGTGTGTGAGAGGGACTGTGTGTGTGTGTGTGTGAGAGGGACTGTGTGTGTGTGTGTGTGTGAGAGGGACTGTGTGTGTCTGAGAGAGGGACTGTGTGTGTGTGAGAGAGGGACTGTGTGTGTGTGTGTGAGAGGGAATGTGTGTGTGTGTGTGAGAGGGACTGTGTGTGTGTGTGAGAGAGGGACTGTGTGTGTGTGTGAGAGGGACTGTGTGTGTGTGTGTGTGTGATAGAGTGACTTTGTGTGTGTGTGAGAGGGACTGTGTGTGTGTGTGAGAGGGACGGTGTGTGTGTGTGTGTGAGGGACTGTGTGTGTGAGCGGGACTGTGTGTGTGTGTGTGTGAGAGGGACTGTGTGTGTGTGTGGGAGAGGGACTGTGTGTGTGTGTGTGAGAGAGGGACTGTGTGTGTGTGTGAGAGGGACTGTGTGTGTGTGTGTGTGAGAGGGACTGTGTGTGTGTGTGTGAGAGGGACTGTGTGTGTGTGAGAGAAAGGGACTGTGTGTGTGTGTGTGAGAGGGACTGTGTGTGTGTGTGTGTGAGAGGGACTGTGTGTGTGACAGGGACTGTGTGTGTGTGTGTGTGTGTGTGTGTGTGTGAGAGGGACTGTGTGTGTGTGAGAGGGACTGTGTGTGTGTGTGAGAGGGACTGTGTGTGTGACAGGGACTGTGTGTGTGTGTGTGTGAGAGGGACTGTGTGTGTGTGAGAGGGACTGTGTGTGTGTGTGAGACAGGGACTGTGTGTGTGTGTGGGGGAGGGACTGTGTGTGTGTGTGTGAGAGAGGGACTGTGTGTGTGTGTGAGAGAGGGACTGTGCGTGCGTGTGAGAGGGACTGTGTGTGTGAGAGAGACTGTGTGTGAGAGTGGACTGTGTGTGTGTGTGAGAGGGAATGTGTGTGTGTGAGAGTGGGACTGTGTGTGTGGGTGTGAGAGACTGTGTGTGTGTGTGTGAGAGGGACTGTGTGTGTGCGAGAGGGACTGTGTGTGTGTGTGAGAGGGAATGTGTGTGTGTGTGTGTAAGAGAGGGATTCTGTGTGTGTGTGAGAGAGGGACTGTGTGTGTGTGGGTGTGAGAGAGGGACTGTGTGTGTGTGGGTGTGAGAGAGGGACTGTGTGTGTGTGTGTGAGAGGGACTGTGTGTGTGTGTGTGTAAGAGAGGGATTCTGTGTGTGTGTGAGAGAGGGACTGTGTGTGTGTGTGTGAGGGATTCTGTGTGTATGTGTGAGAGGGACTGTGTGTGTGTGTGTGTGTGAGAGGGACTGTGTGTGTGTGTGTGAGAGGGACTGTGTGTGTGTGTGCGAGAGAGGGACTGTGTGTGTGTGAGAGAGGGACTGTGTGTGTGTGTGTGTGTGAGAGGGACTGTGTGTGTGTGTGTGAGAGGGACTGTGTGTGTGTGTGTGTGAGAGGGACTGTGTGTGTGTGTGTGTGTGAGAGGGACTGTGTGTGTCTGAGAGAGGGACTGTGTGTGTGTGAGAGAGGGACTGTGTGTGTGTGTGAGAGGGAATGTGTGTGTGTGTGTGAGAGGGACTGTGTGTGTGTGTGTGTGAGAGGGACTGTGTGTGTGTGTGTGAGAGAGGGACTGTGTGTGTGTGTGTGTGTGAGAGAGGGACTGTGTGTGTGTGTGTGAGAGGGACTGTGTGTGTGTGTGTGAGAGGGACTGTGTGTGTGTGTGTGGGAGAGGGACTGTGTGTGTGTGTGTGTGAGAGTGACTGTGTGTGTGTGTGTGAGAGAGGGACTGTGTGTGTGTGTGTGTGAGAGGGACTGTGTGTGTGTGAGAGAGGGACTGTGTGTGTGTGTGTGAGAGGGACTGTGTGTGTGTGTGAGAGAGGGACTGTGTGTGTGTGAGAGGGACTGTGTGTGTGTGTGTGTGTGAGAGAGGGACTGTGTGTGTGTGTGTGAGAGAGCGACCGTGTGTGTGTGAGAGGGACTGTGTGTGTGTGTGAGAGGGACTGTGCGTGTGTGTGAGAGGGACTGTGTGTGTGTGTGTGAGGGACTGTGTGTGTGTGTGTGTGAGAGGGACTGTGCGTGTGTGTGTGAGGGACTGTGTGTGTGTGTGTGAGAGAGAGGGACTGTGTGTGTGTGTGTGTGAGAGAGAGGGACTGTGTGTGTGTGTGTGAGAGGGACTGTGTGTGTGTGTGAGAGGGACTGTGTGTGTGTGTGAGGGACTGTGTGTGTGTGTGAGAGAGGGACTGTGTGTGTGTGTGAGAGGGACTGTGTGTGTGTGTGAGGGACTGTGTGTGTGTGTGAGAGAGGGACTGTGTGTGTGTGTGTGAGAGGGACTGTGTGTGTGTGAGACAGGGACTGTGTGCGTGCGAGGGACTCTGTGTGTGTGTGAGAGAGGGACTGTGTGTGTGAGAGAGGGACTGTGTGCATGTGTGTGAAAGGGACTGTGTGTGTGAGAGAGACTGTGTGTGAGAGTGGACTGTGTGTGTGTGAGAGAGAGAGGGGCTGTGTGTGTGAGAGAGGGACTGTGTGTGTGTGTGACAGAGGGACTGTGTGTGTGACAGAGGGACTGTGTGTGTGAGAGAGAAGGACTGTGTGTGAGAGAGAGGGACTGTGTGTGTGTGAGAGAGGGACTGTGTGTGTGAGTGAGAGGGACTGTGTGTGAGAGAGAGGGACTGTGTGTGTGTGTGTGTGAGAGAGAGAGGGACTGTGTGTGTGTGTGAGAGAGGGACTGTGTGTGTGTGTGTGTGTGAGGGACTGTGTGTGTGTGTGAGAGAGGGACTGTGTGTGTGTGTGTGAGAGGGACTGTGTGTGTGTGTGTGAGAGGGACTGTGTGTGTGTGTGAGAGGGACTGTGTGTGTGAGAGGGACTGTGTGTGTGTGCGAGAGAGGGACTGTGTGTGTGTGGAGAGGGACTGTGTGTGTGTGTGTGTGTGAGAGAGGGATTGTGTGTGTGTGTGACAGAGGGACTGTGTGTGTGTGTGTGTGTGAGAGGGACTGTGTGTATGTGTGTGAGAGGGACTGTGTGTGTGTGTGTGTGTGTGTGTGAGAGGGACTGTGTGTGTGTGAGGGACTGTGTGTGTGTGTGTGTGAGAGGGACTGTGTGTGTGTGTGTGAGAGGGAATGTGTGTGTGTGAGAGCGACTGTGTGTGTGTGGGTGTGAGAGAGGGACTGTGTGTGTGTGTGTGAGAGGGACTGTGTGTGTGTGTGAGAGAGGGACTGTGTGTGTGTGTGAGAGGGACTGTGTGTGTGTGTGTGAGAGGGACTGTGTGTGTGCGAGAGAGGAACTGTGTGTGTGTGAGAGAGGGACTGTGTGTGTGTGTGTGTTAGAGGGACTGTGTGTGTGTGTGTGAGAGGGACTGTGTGTGTGTGTGTGAGACGGACTGTGTGTGTGTGTGTGTGTGTGAGAGAGAGGGACTGTGTGTGTGTGTGTGTGAGAGGGACTGTGTGTGTGTGTGTGTGTGAGAGGGACTGTGTGTGTGTGTGTGTGAGAGGGAGTGTGTGTGCGTGAGAGAGAGGGACTGTGTGTGTGTGTGTGTGAGAGGGACTGTGTGTGTGTGTGTGAGAGGGACTGTGTGTGTGTGTGTGTGAGAGAGAGGGACTGTGTGTGTGTGTGTGAGAGGGACTGTGTGTGTGTGTGTGATAGACTGTGTGTGTGTGTGAGAGGGACTGTGTGTGTGTGAGAGGGACGGTGTGTGTGTGTGTGTGTGAGGGACTGTGTGTGTGTGTGTGAGCAGGACTGTGTGTGTGTGTGAGAGGGACTGTGTGTGTGTGTGTGAGAGAGAGGGACTGTGTGTGTGTGTGTGTGAGAGAGAGGGACTGTGTGTGTGTGTGTGAGAGGGACTGTGTGTGTGTGAGAGGGACTGTGTGTGTGTGAGGGACTGTGTGTGTGTGTGTGTGAGAGGGACTGTGCGTGTGTGTGTGAGGGACTGTGTGTGTGTGTGTGAGAGAGAGGGACTGTGTGTGTGTGTGTGTGAGAGAGAGGGACTGTGTGTGTGTGTGTGAGAGGGACTGTGTGTGTGTGTGAGAGGGACTGTGTGTGTGTGTGAGGGACTGTGTGTGTGTGTGAGAGAGGGACTGTGTGTGTGTGTGAGAGGGACTGTGTGTGTGTGTGAGGGACTGTGTGTGTGTGTGAGAGAGGGACTGTGTGTGTGTGTGTGAGAGGGACTGTGTGTGTGTGAGACAGGGACTGTGTGCGTGCGAGGGACTCTGTGTGTGTGTGAGAGAGGGACTGTGTGTGTGAGAGAGGGACTGTGTGCATGTGTGTGAAAGGGACTGTGTGTGTGAGAGAGACTGTGTGTGAGAGTGGACTGTGTGTGTGTGAGAGAGAGAGGGGCTGTGTGTGTGAGAGAGGGACTGTGTGTGTGTGTGACAGAGGGACTGTGTGTGTGACAGAGGGACTGTGTGTGTGAGAGAGAAGGACTGTGTGTGAGAGAGAGGGACTGTGTGTGTGTGAGAGAGGGACTGTGTGTGTGAGTGAGAGGGACTGTGTGTGAGAGAGAGGGACTGTGTGTGTGTGTGTGTGAGAGAGAGAGGGACTGTGTGTGTGTGTGAGAGAGGGACTGTGTGTGTGTGTGTGTGTGAGGGACTGTGTGTGTGTGTGAGAGAGGGACTGTGTGTGTGTGTGTGAGAGGGACTGTGTGTGTGTGTGTGAGAGGGACTGTGTGTGTGTGTGAGAGGGACTGTGTGTGTGAGAGGGACTGTGTGTGTGTGCGAGAGAGGGACTGTGTGTGTGTGGAGAGGGACTGTGTGTGTGTGTGTGTGTGAGAGAGGGATTGTGTGTGTGTGTGACAGAGGGACTGTGTGTGTGTGTGTGTGTGAGAGGGACTGTGTGTATGTGTGTGAGAGGGACTGTGTGTGTGTGTGTGTGTGTGTGTGAGAGGGACTGTGTGTGTGTGAGGGACTGTGTGTGTGTGTGTGTGAGAGGGACTGTGTGTGTGTGTGTGAGAGGGAATGTGTGTGTGTGAGAGCGACTGTGTGTGTGTGGGTGTGAGAGAGGGACTGTGTGTGTGTGTGTGAGAGGGACTGTGTGTGTGTGTGAGAGAGGGACTGTGTGTGTGTGTGTGTGTGTGAGAGGGACGGTGTGTGTGTGTGTGAGAGGGACTGTGTGTGTGCGAGAGAGGAACTGTGTGTGTGTGAGAGAGGGACTGTGTGTGTGTGTGTGTGTTAGAGGGACTGTGTGTGTGTGTGTGAGAGGGACTGTGTGTGTGTGTGTGAGACGGACTGTGTGTGTGTGTGTGTGTGTGAGAGAGAGGGACTGTGTGTGTGTGTGTGTGAGAGGGACTGTGTGTGTGTGTGTGTGTGAGAGGGACTGTGTGTGTGTGTGTGTGAGAGGGAGTGTGTGTGCGTGAGAGAGAGGGACTGTGTGTGTGTGTGTGTGAGAGGGACTGTGTGTGTGTGTGTGAGAGGGACTGTGTGTGTGTGTGTGTGAGAGAGAGGGACTGTGTGTGTGTGTGTGAGAGGGACTGTGTGTGTGTGTGTGATAGACTGTGTGTGTGTGTGAGAGGGACTGTGTGTGTGTGAGAGGGACGGTGTGTGTGTGTGTGTGTGAGGGACTGTGTGTGTGTGTGTGAGCAGGACTGTGTGTGTGTGTGTGAGAGGGACTGTGTGTGTGTGTGTGAGAGGGACTGTGTGTGTGTGTGTGAGAGGGACTGTGTGTGTGTGTGTGAGAGAGGGACTGTGTGTGTGTGTGAGAGGGACTGTGTGTGTGTGTGTGTGTGAGAGAGAGGGACTGTGTGTGTGTGTGTGAGAGGGACTGTGTGTGTGTGTGAGAAAGGGACTCTGTGTGTGTGTGTGAGAGGGACTGTGTGTGTGTGTGTGAGAGAGGGACTGTGTGTGTGTGTGAGACAGGGACTGTGTGTGTGTGAGAGGGACTGTGTGTGTGTGAGAGAGAGGGACTGTGTGTGTGTGTGAGAGGGACTGTGCGTGTGTGTGAGAGGGACTGTGTGTGTGAGAGAGACTGTGTGTGAGAGTGGACTGTGTGTGTGTGAGAGAGAGAGGGGCTGTGTGTGCGAGAGAGAGAGGGACTATGTGTGTGTGAGAGAGGGACTGTGTGTGTGAGAGAGGGACGGTGTGTGTGCGAGAGGGACTGTGTGTGTGTGTGAGAGGGACTGTGTGTGTGTGTGAGAGGGACTGTGTGTGTGTGTGAGAGGGACTGTGTGTGTGTGTGAGAGGGACTGTGTGTGAGAGAGAGAGAGGGACTGTGTGTGTGTGAGAGGGACTGTGCGCGTGTGAGAGGGACTGTGTGCGTGTGAGAGGGACTGTGTGCGTGTGAGAGGGACTGTGTGTGTGTGTGTGTGTGAGGGACTGTGTGTGTGTGTGAGAGGGACTGTGTGTGTGTGTGAGAGAGGGACTGTGTGTGTGTGTGTGAGAGGGACTGTGTGTGTGTGTGTGAGAGGGACTGTGTGTGTGTGTGAGAGGGACTGTGTGTGTGAGAGGGACTGTGTGTGTGTGCGAGAGAGGGACTGTGTGTGTGTGGAGAGGGACTGTGTGTGTGTGTGTGTGTGAGAGAGGGATTGTGTGTGTGTGTGACAGAGGGTCTGTGTGTGTGTGTGTGTGTGTGAGAGGGACTGTGTGTATGTGTGTGAGAGGGACTGTGTGTGTGTGTGTGTGTGTGTGTGAGAGGGACTGTGTGTGTGTGAGGGACTGTGTGTGTGTGTGTGTGAGAGGGACTGTGTGTGTGTGTGTGAGAGGGAATGTGTGTGTGTGAGAGCGACTGTGTGTGTGTGGGTGTGAGAGAGGGACTGTGTGTGTGTGTGTGAGAGGGACTGTGTGTGTGTGTGAGAGAGGGACTGTGTGTGTGTGTGTGAGAGGGACTGTGTGTGTGTGTGAGAGGGACTGTGTGTGCGAGAGAGGGACTGTGTGTGTGTGAGAGAGGGACTGTGTGTGTGTGTGTGTTAGAGGGACTGTGTGTGTGTGTGTGAGAGGGACTGTGTGTGTGTGTGTGAGACGGACTGTGTGTGTGTGTGTGTGTGTGAGAGAGAGGGACTGTGTGTGTGTGTGTGAGAGGGACTGTGTGTGTGTGTGTGTGTGTGAGAGGGACTGTGTGTGTGTGTGTGTGAGAGGGAGTGTGTGTGCGTGAGAGAGAGGGACTCTGTGTGTGTGTGTGTGAGAGGGACTGTGTGTGTGTGTGTGAGAGGGACTGTGTGTGTGTGTGTGTGTGAGAGAGAGGGACTGTGTGTGTGTGTGTGAGAGGGACTGTGTGTGTGTGTGTGTGATAGACTGTGTGTGTGTGAGAGGGACTGTGTGTGTGTGAGAGGGACGGTGTGTGTGTGTGTGTGTGAGGGACTGTGTGTGTGTGTGTGAGCAGGACTGTGTGTGTGTGTGTGAGAGGGACTGTGTGTGTGTGTGTGAGAGAGGGACTGTGTGTGTGTGTGTGAGAGGGACTGTGTGTGTGTGTGTGAGAGAGGGACTGTGTGTGTGTGTGAGAGGGACTGTGTGTGTGTGTGTGTGAGAGAGAGGGACTGTGTGTGTGTGTGTGAGAGGGACTGTGTGTGTGTGTGAGAAAGGGACTCTGTGTGTGTGTGTGAGAGGGACTGTGTGTGTGTGTGTGTGAGAGAGGGACTGTGTGTGTGTGTGAGACAGGGACTGTGTGTGTGTGAGAGGGACTGTGTGTGTGTGAGAGAGAGGGACTGTGTGTGTGTGTGAGAGGGACTGTGCGTGTGTGTGAGAGGGACTGTGTGTGTGAGAGAGACTGTGTGTGAGAGTGGACTGTGTGTGTGTGAGAGAGAGAGGGGCTGTGTGTGTGAGAGAGAGAGGGACTATGTGTGTGTGAGAGAGGGACTGTGTGTGTGAGAGAGGGACGGTGTGTGTGCGAGAGGGACTGTGTGTGTGTGTGAGAGGGACTGTGTGTGTGTGTGAGAGGGACTGTGTGTGTGTGTGAGAGGGACTGTGTGTGTGTGTGAGAGGGACTGTGTGTGAGAGAGAGAGAGGGACTGTGTGTGTGTGAGAGGGACTGTGCGCGTGTGAGAGGGACTGTGTGCGTGTGAGAGGGACTGTGTGCGTGTGAGAGGGACTGTGTGTGTGTGTGAGAGAGGGACTGTGTGTGTGGGTGAGAGGGACTGTGTGTGTGTGTGAGAGGGACTGTGTGTGTGATAGAGAGGGACTGTGTGTGAGAGAGAGAGAGAGAG
>JAXLNO010003151.1:764014-785291 GCA_038087875.1 Malacoraja senta
GAGAATAAGTGGTGGTGGGTTTCTTAAATGTGTATATTTTAATGCTAGGAGTGTTGTAAGAAAGGTGGATGAGCTTAGAGCCTGGATTGACACCTGGAAGTATGATCTTGTGGAGATCAGTGAAACATGGTTGCAGGAGGGCTGTGATTGGCAAATAAATATTCCAGGTTTTCGTTGCTTCAGGGGTGATAGAATTGGAGGGGCAAGAGGTGGGGGTGTTGCATTGCTTGTCAAGGAAGATATTACAGCAGTGCTTTGGCAGGATAGATTAGAGGGCTCGTCTAGGGAGGCTATTTGGGTGGAACTGAGAAATGGGAAAGGTGTAGCAACACTTATAGGGGTGTATTATAGACTGCCAAATGGGGAGCGAGAATTGGAAGAGCAAATATGTAAGGAGATAGCAGATATTAGTAGTAAGCACAAGGTAGTGATTGTGGGAGATTTCAATTTTCCACACATAGACTGGGAAACACATTCTGTAAAAGGGCTGGATGGTTTGGAGTTTGTAAAATGTGTGCAAGATAGTTTTTTGCAGCAATACATAGAGGTACCTACTAGAGAAGGGGCAGTGTTGGACCTCCTGTTAGGAAATGAGACAGGGCAGGTGGCGGAGGTATGCGTCGGGGAGCACTTCGGGTCCAGTGATCACAATACCATTAGTTTCAATATAATTATGGAGAGGGTCAGAACTGGACCTAGGGTTGAGATTTTTGTTTGGAGAAAGGCTAACTTTGAGGAGATTCGAAAGGATTTAAAAGGAGTGAATTGGGGCATGTTGTTTTATGGGAAGGATGTAGAAGAAAAATGGAGGACATTTAAGGGTGAAATTTTAAGAGTACAGAATCTTTATGTCCCTGTTCGGTTGAAAGGAAATAGTAAAAAATGGAAAGAGCCATGGTTTTCAAGGGAAATTGGACACTTGGTTCGGAAAAAGAGAGAGATCTACAATAATTATAGGCAGCATGGAGCAAATGAGGTGCTTGAGGAGTATAAAGAATGTAAAAAGAATATTAAGAAAGAAATTAGAAAAGCTAAAAGAAGATATGAGGTTGCTTTGGCAAGTAAGGTGAAAGTAAATCCAAAGGGTTTCTACAGCTATATTAATAGCAAAAGGATAACAAGGAATAAAATCGGTCCATTAGAGAGTCAGAGTGGACAGCTATCTGCAGAGCCAAAAGAGATGGGGGAGATATTGAACAATTTCTTTTCTTCGGTATTCACGAAGGAGAAGGATATGGAATTATGTGAGGTAAGGGAAACGAGCAGAGTAGCAATGGAAACTGTGAGATTCAAAGAAGAGGAGGTGCGGACACTTTTGAAAAATATGAAAACGGATAAGTCTCCAGGTCCTGACAGGATATTCCCTAGGACATTGAGGGAAGTTAGTGTAGAAATAGCAGGGGCTATGACAGAAATATTTCAAATGTCATTAGAAACGGGAATAGTGCCGGAGGATTGGCGTACTGCGCATGTTGTTCCGTTGTTTAAAAAGGGTTCGAAGAGTAAACCTAGCAATTATAGACCTGTTAGTTTGACGTCAGTGGTGGGCAAATTAATGGAAAGGATACTTAAAGATAATATATATAAGCATCTGGATAAGCAGGGTCTGATTAGGAACAGTCAACATGGATTTGTGCCTGGAAGGTCATGCTTGACTAATCTTCTTGAATTTTTCGAAGAGGTTACTAGGGAAATTGATGAGGGTAAAGCAGTGGATGTTGTCTATATGGACTTCAGTAAGGCCTTAGACAAGGTTCCTCATGGAAGGTTGGTTAAGAAGATTCAATTGTTGGGTATTAATGGTGGAGTAGCAAGATGGATTCAACAGTGGCTGAATGGGAGATGCCAGAGAGTAATGGTGGATGGCTGTTTGTCAGGTTGGAGGCCAGTGACTAGTGGGGTGCCTCAGGGGTCTGTGTTGGGTCCACTGTTGTTTGTCATGTACATCAATGATCTGGATGAAGGTGTGGAAAATTGGATTAGTAAGTATGCAGATGATACTAAGATAGGTGGTGTTGTGGATAATGAAGTAGATTTTCAAAGTCTACAGAGAGATTTAGGCCATTTGGAAGAGTGGCCTGAAAGATGGCAGATGGAGTTTAATGCTGACAAATGTGAGGTGCTACATCTCGGCAGGACAAATCAAAATAGGACGTACACGGTAAATGGTAGCGAATTGAGGAATGCAGTTGAACAGAGGGATCTAGGAATAACTGTGCATAGTTCCCTGAAGGTGGAATCTCATGTAGATAGGGTGGTAAAGAAAGCTTTTGGTGTGCTGGCCTTTATGAATCAGAGCATTGAATATAGAAGTTGGGATGTAATGTTAAAATTGTACAAGGCATTGGTGAGGCCAATTCTGGAGTATGGAGTACAATTTTGGTCGCCTAATTATAGGAAGGATGTCAACAAAATAGAGAGAGTACAGAGGAGATTTACTAGAATGTTGCCTGGGTTTCAGCAACTAAGTTACAGAGAAAGGTTGAACAAGTTAGGTCTTTATTCTTTGGAACGCAGAAGGTTAAGAGGGGACTTGATAGAGGTCTTTAAAATTATGAGCGGGTTAGAGAGTGGACGTGGATAAGCTTTTCCCATTGAGAGTAGGGAAGATTCAAACAAGGGGACATGACTTGAGAATTAAGGGACAGAAGTTTAGGGGGAACATTAGGGGAACTTCTTTAGTCAGAGAGTGGTAGCTGTATGGAATGAGCTTCCAGTGGAAGTGGTGGAGGCAGGTTCGATGTTATCCTTTAAAAATAGATTGGATGGGTATATGGACGGGAAAGGAATGGAGGGTTATGGTCTGAGTGCAGGTAGATGGGACTAGGGGGAAGTATTTATTTTTAAATAAAAAAAAATTAATAATAATAATAATAATGTTCGGCACGGACTTGAAGGGCCGAGATGGCCTGTTTCCGTGCTGTTATGGTTATATGGTTATATCTCGGTCCTAAAAGACTTCCCCCTTATCCTTAAACTGTGACCCCTTGTCCTGGACTTCCTCAGCATTGAGAACAATCTTCCTGCATCTAGCCTGTCCAACCCCTTAAGAATTTTGTAAGTTTCTATAAGATCCCCCCTCAATCTTCTAAATTCTAGCGAGTACAAGCCAAGTCTATCCAGTCTTTCTTCATATGAAAGTCCTGACATCCCAGGAATCAGTCTGGTGAACCTTCTCTGTACTCCCTTTATGGCAAGAATGTCTTTCCTCAGATTTGGAGACCAAAACTGTACGCAATACTCCAGGTGTGGTCTCACCAAGACCCTGTACAACTGCAGTAGATCCTCCCTGCTCCTATACTCAAATCCTTTTGCTTTGAATGCTAACATACCATTCGCTTTCTTCACTGCCCGCTGCACCTGCATGCCTACTCTCAATGACTGGTGTACCATGACACCCAGGTCTCGTTGCATCTCCCCTTTTCCAATTCGGCCACCATTTAGATAATAGTCTACTTTCCTGTTTTTGCCACCAAAGTGGATAACCTCACATTTATCCACATTATACTGCATCTGCCATGCATTTGCCCACTCACCCAGCCTATCCAAGTCACCTTGCAGCCTCCGAGCATCCTCCTCACAGCTAACACTGCTGCCCAGCTTTGTGTCATCCGCAAACTTGGAGATGTTGCATTCAATTCCCTCGTCCAAATCATTAATATATATTGTAAATAGCTGGGGTCCCAGCACTGAGCCTTACAGTACCCCACTAGTCACTGCCTGCCATTCTGAAAAGGACCCGTTTACTCCTATTCTTTGCTTCCTGTTTGCCAGTCAGTTCTCTATCCACATCAATACTGAACCCCCAATACCGTGTGCTTTAAGTTTGTATACTAATCTCATTTGGAGTATTGCACGCAGTTCTGGTCACTCCATTACAGGACTGATGTGGAGGCTTTGGGGAAGGTGCAGAGATGTTTAACCAGAATAGTTTAAAAACAAGGAACTGCAGCTACTGGTTTACAAAAAAGGGCACAAAGTGCTGGAGTAACTCAGCGGGACAGGCAGCATCTCTGGAGAGATGGAATCGGTGACTGAAGAAACGACCTGAAACGTTACCCATTCCTTCCAACATTTTGTGTCTACCTAAACAGCGCCTATCTATCCACGTGGCGGTGTGCCAGCAGGCAGGAGCGGGGAAAGGCCTTTCCACAAAGCGGGCAGGTGTAGGGGTGCTGGCTGGTGTGGACTCGCCGGTGCTCCAGCAGGTGGTCAAGGCGGGTGAAGCCCTTACACAGGTCGGGCAGGGGACGCTCACCGCTGTGGGTACGCCGGGAGTGCCACAGGCTGGACATGCGGGTGAAACCTTTGCCACACTCAGCGCAGACAAAGGGTCTCTCTGCGGTGTGTCCGCTGGTGCTCCCGCAGCCCCCATGCTCTCTTTTCACAGTTCGAGCAGCTGCACGCCAGCGTGGGTCTGGTGGTGTTGTCGCAAACCCGCGAGCTGTCAAACTCCTCACCGCAATACGGGCAGTCATAGTGCTGGCCACTGGTGTGCACGCGCTGGTGAGACAGGGTGTGGAAGGCCATGGCAACGCGCTCTCAACACACCAGGCTGGGGACGGGACGGTCGCCGGCGTGCACCCGCTGGTGGGACAGCAGCTTTGTGGAGCAGGTGAAGCCCTTGCCACACTGGGCGCAGGTGTAGGGGCGCTCACCGGTGTGGGTGCACTGGTGCACCAGCAGGTGACCGGACTGGGTGAAGCCCTTGCCGCACTGGGGGCCGGAGTAGGGACGCTCGCCGGTGTGGGTGCGCTGGTGCACCAGCAGGCTGCTGGAGTGAGCGAAGCTCTTGCCGCATTGGGTTCAGGTGAAGGGACGCTCGCCAGTGTGGGTGCGGTGGTGCGCCAGCAGGTTGCCGGACTGGGTGAAGCCCTTACCGCACTGGACGAAGGTGAAGGGGCGCTCGCCGGTGTGGGTGCTCAGGTGCTCCAGCAGTTGACAGGACTGGGTGAAGCTCTTGCCACACTGGGCACAGGTGTGGGGACGTTCGCCAGTGTGAGTGCGCTGGTGGGACAGCAGTTTGTCAGAGCGGGTGAAGCCCTTGCCGCAGACGTTGCAGGTGTAGGGCCGCTCCCCGGTGTGCAGGCGCCAGTGCTGCTTCAGCTCTGGCGACGACTTGAAACCTTTGCCGCAGTTGGAGCAGGTGAAGGGACGCTCACTGCTGTGCACCCGCCGGTGATCCCGCAGCCCCGTCAACTGGGCAAAGCTCTTGCCGCAGGTGGAGCAGCCATAGGGCTTCTCGCCCGTGTGCACCCACCGGTGCACCTTCAGGTGCTCCGCCATCTTGAAGCTCTTGCTGCAGTCGGAGCAGGTGAAGGGTCTCTCGCTGGAGTGCATGCGGTTGTGCTGTAGCAGGTGGCAGGAGCGGGTGAAGCTCTTGCCGCACTCCGAGCAGTCGAAGGGGCGTTCTCCCGTGTGCACCCGCCGGTGGGTCTCCAGATCGCTCGGGCACTGCCAGGCCTTGCCACACACGTCGCACTCATAACGCTTCTCCTTGTTGTGCCCCGTGATGTGGTCATCCATCGAAGCTCAGCCCCTCGATGCTCAGCCTGCACACCGAGCAGATGGGGTAGGGCTCACAGTCACCCTGGCCGCCCACAATGGCCACTCACATCCCCGTCTCTCCATCCACAGCAACGGCTCCTAAACCTTGCAGGAGGGGAACACAGAGGGTCAACAAGCTGGCAAACTGGACATTACTAGCACATATTGGGTGCGTTTATGGCGGAGGAAACCGTTATATAATTCTGCACGGCACAGTGATGCAGCGGTACAGTTGTTGCCTCACCGCCAGAGACCCGGGTTCGATCCTGGTGCTGTCTGTGCGGAGTTTGTACGTTCTCCCCTTGACCTGCATGGGTTTTTACTCCGGGTGCTCCGGTTTCCTCCAACATTTCAAAGACGTTCAGGGTTGTAGATTAATCGGACTCCGCTAAATTGTTAAATTGTCCCTAATGTGCGTAGGATAGTGCTAGTGTACGGGGTGGTCGCTGGTCGGCGCGGACTCCGCGGGCGGAAAGACCTGTTTCCGCGCTGCATCTCTAAACTAAACTGAACCAAAGAAGGGCCTCGACCCAAAATGTCACCCATTCATTCTCTCCACAGACGCTGCCTGACCCGCTGAGTTACTCCAGCACTTTGTGTCTATCTTCTCCACAGATGCTGCCTGACCCTCTGAGGTACTCCAGCACTCTCTCTCTCTCTCTCTCTCTCTCTCTCTCTCTCTCTCTCTCTCTCTCGATCTCTCTGTCTCTCACTCTCTCTCTTCTTCTTCTTGTGCACAGCCTAAAGTTGTAGGACAACTTGTTCTAATTGATCTTATTTGATTGTGCACGCCAGGTTGATTGAAACAGGGCAGACTGCGTGAAGGTTGCAATCTCCCACCCCGCCTTCTCTCTCTCTCTCTCTCTCTCTCTCTCTCTGCCTTTCTCTGTTGCTCTGTCTCACACTGTATCTCGCCCTCTCTCTCCCTCCCCTCTCTGTATGTCTCTCTCGCTGTATCTGTATCTCACTCGCTGTCTCTCTCTCCCTCTGTGTCTGTCTCCCTTTCTCTTTCCGCCTCTGTCTCTCACTCTCTGTCACTGTCTCTCTCTGTCTCTGTATGTCTCTCTCCTTCTCTTTCCCTCTCTCTGCCTGTCTCCCTCTGTATCTGTCCCTCTCTCTCTCCCTCCCCCTCTCTGTCTCTCTCTCTCCCCCTCTCTGTCTCCCTCTCCCAGACTGTACCTCTCTCCCTCTCTCTGTCTCTCTCTCTGTTTGTGTGTGTGTCTCTTCTCCCGCTCTCTCTCTCTCTTTCTGTTTCTCTCTCTGTCGCTCTCTCTCCCTCTGTGTCTGTCTCTCTCTCTCTGCCTGTCTCTCTCTCTCTGTCTCTCCCCCCACTCTCTCTGTCTCTCTCCCCCTCCCTCTATCTCTGTACCTATCCCTCTCTCCGTCTCTCCCTCTCTCTCTCTTATTCTCTCTCTCTCTCTCTGAGTATCCCTGTCCGTCTCCCTGTCTGTCTCTCTCGGTATCTCTCTCCCACTGTCTCTCTCTCACTCTCTCTCTCTCTCTTTCACTCTGTCTCTGTATCACTCTCTCTCCCACTGTCTCTCTTTCTCTTTTTCTGTTTCCATCTCTCTTGCTGTCTTTCTCTCTCTGTCCCTCTCTCCCTCTGTGTCTGTGTCTCTCTGTTTTTCTCTCTCTGTTTCTCTCTCTCTCCCTCTCTCTCTCTGTCTCACTCTCTCACTGTCTCTCTCTCTCTCTCTCTCTCTCTCTTTCTCTCTGTTTCTCTCGGTATCTCTCTCCATCTGCCTCTCTCTATCTCTCTTCCTCTGTCTGTGTGTCTCTCTCTGTCTGTCTCTCTCACTCTCTGTCTGCTTCTCTTTCTCTCTCCCTCTCTGTCTGTCTCCCTCTGTCTCACTCTCTCCCTCTTTCTCACTCTGTCTCTGTATGTCTCTCTCTGTCACTCTCTGTCTACCTCTCTCTCTCTCCCCCTCTGTGTGTCTCTCTCTCTCTTCCCTCTCTCTGTCTCACTCTGTCTCTCTCTGTGTCTCCCTCCCTCTCTGCCTGTCTCTCCCTCTGTATCTCTCTCTCTGTCTCTCCCCCTCTCTCTGTCTCTCTCTCCCTCTCTCTCCCCCTCACTCTGTCTCTCCCTCTCCGTCTCTATCTCTCTGTTGCTGTCTCTCTCTCTCTCGCACTCACTGTCTCTCTCTCCCAATGAAAGAGTTAGTTATTAATTGATTGTTGTCATATTTAAACTTTCCTGTTGTAAAAGGCCAATTGTAATGCATGATGGGATTTGGACAACTCCTATCATGCCAGGTTTTTTTCCCTTTTTGTTGAAACATTCACAGCTCTCTTACAAGTTTTTTATGTAAGTTGAAGAGATTAATCAGATAAGAAGGGGCCCAGAGGATGCCATTGGGGTGACTGGCTTTTGGCAAAGAGTGAAAAACAACTCCATATTTGGAGGTGGATGATGGTTTTTGTACATTACATCATGCAATTGGTTTTATATTTGTACGTATATAAGCTTCGATGTTTTGGTATTTCTTTGTGTGTGCTGCTGGAGATTCAGACGTGAGAACCTGTTGCCTCTGAGTCTCTCAGTTCACACCCGTCAGACGTTAAATTAAAGCTTTGTATGGTCTTAAGAATTTGTACTTTGTCTATCTTTCTAAGTGAACTTTTTCACCCGTGTCTCTCTCTCTGAGAATCTCTGTCTCTCTCTCTGTCTCTGCATCTCTCTCTGACTCTGTATCTCTCTCCCACTCTCTCTCTCTCTCTTTCTCACTCTGTCTCTCTCACTGTCTTTCTCACTCTCCCTTTGTGTGTCTCTCTTTCCCTCTCTCTGTGTTTCTCTATGTTTCTCGCTGTGCATCTCTCTCTCTCTGTCTGTCTGTCTCTCTATCACTCTCTCTCTATCTCTCACTGTAACACTCTCTCCCTCTGTGTCTGTCTCTCTATTTCTCTCTCTCTCTGTATCTGTATCTCTGTCTCTCTTTCTCCCTCTGTGTCTGACACTCTTTTTCTTTCTCTCCCCCTCTCTCTCTCTCTCTGTCACTCGCTCTCTCTCGCTGTCTCTCTCCCTCTCTGTATGTCTGCTTCTCTCTTTCTCTTTCTCTCTCTGTCTCTCTCTCTTTCTTTCTCACTCTATCCCTCCCTGTCTCTCTCTCTCTCCATCTCTCTCTCCCCCTCTGTGTCTCGCCCCCCCCTCTCTCTCTGTGTCTCACTCTCTCTCTGTATCTCTCTCTTTCTCTCTCTCTTTGTCTCTCTCTCTCTATCTCTTTGTCGCTCTCCCTCTCCTCCTGTCTCTGTCTCTACCCCCCCTCTCTGTATCTCTCTCTCTATATCTCTCCCTCTCTCTCCCTGTTTCTGTCTCTCTCCCTCTCTCTGTCTTCTCTCTCTCTGACTCTCTTTGTCTCTGTCTGTATCTCTCTCCCTATCTCTCTATCTCTCTCTCTCACTGTATCTGTCTCTCTCCCTCTCTCTCTGTATCTGTTTCTCTCTCTCTGCCTGTATCTGTATCTCTCTCGCTCTCTCTCCCTCTGTGTCTGTCTCTCTTTCTCTTCCCCTCTGTCTCTCTCTCTGCCTCTCTCTATCTCTCTCTGTATGTCTGTCTCTCTCCCTATCTTGATCTCTCTCTGCCTGTCTCTCCCTCTCTCTCTCCCTGTGTCTCTCCCTCTCCCTCTCTCACTCTGTCACTCTCCCTCTCGCTGTCTCTCTCTGTTTCTCTCTCTCTGTCTCTTTCACACTGTCCCTCTCTCTCCGTATTTCCCTGTCTCTCTCTGTCTCTCCATCTGTCTATCTGTCACCCTCTGTCTGTCTGTCTGTCTCTCTCTGTCTCCCACTCTCTCCTCCTCCATGTCTCTCTCCCTCCCCCTCTCTGTATGTCTCTCTCTCTGTATCTGTATCTCACGCGCTGTCTCTCTCTCCCTCTGTGTCTGTCTCCCTTTCTCTTTCCGCCTCTGTCTCTCTCTCTCTGTCACTGTCTCTCTCTGTCTCTGTCTCTCTCCTTCTCTTTCCCTCTCTCTGCCTGTCTCCCTCTGTATCTGTCCCTCTCTCTCTCGCTCTGTGTCTGTCTCTCTCCCCCCCTCTCTGTCTCTCTCTCTCTCTCCCCCTCTCTGTCTCCCTCTCCCTCACTGTACCTCTCTCCCTCTCTCTCTGTTTGTGTGTGTCTCTCTCTCTCTCCCGCTCTCTCTCTTTCTGTTTCTCTCTCTCTCCCTCTGTGTCTGTCTCTATCTCTCTGCTGTCTCCCCCCCCCCACTCTCTCTCTGTCTCTCTCCCCCTCTCTCTATCTCTGTACCTCTCCCTCTATGTCTCTCTCTCCGTCTCTCCCTCTCTCACTCTCTTATTCTCTCTCTCTCTCTCTCTGAGTATCCCTGTCTGTCTCTCTCGGTATCTCTCTCCCACTCTGTCTCTCTCTCACTCTCTCTCTCTCTTTCACTCTGTCTCTGTATCACTCTCTCTCCCACTGTCTCTCTTTCTCTTTTTCTGTTTCCATCTCTCTTGCTGTCTTTCTCTCTCTGTCCCTCTCTCCCTCTGTGTCTATGTCTCTCTGTTTCTCTCTCTCTGTTTCTCTCTCTCCCTCTCTCCCTCTCACTCTCTCTCTCTGTCTCACTCTCTCACTGTCTCTCTCTCTCTCTCTCTTTCTCTCTGTTTCTCTCGGTATCTCTCTCCATCTGGCCTCTCTCTATCTTTCTTCCTCTGTCTGTGTGTCTCTCTCTGTCTGTCTCTCTCACACTCTGTCTGCTTCACTTTCTCTCTCCCTCTCTGTCTCTCTCTCTGTCTCTGTCTGTCTCCCTCCTTCCCTCTTTCTCACTCTGTCTCTGTATGTCTCTCTCTCTATCACTCTGTCCTACCTCTCTCTCTCTCCCCCTCTGTGTGTCTCTCTCTCTCTTCCCTCTCTCTGTCTCACTCTGTCTCTCTCTGTGTCTCCCTCCCTCTCTGCCTGTCTCTCCCTCTGTATCTCTCTCTGTCTCTCCCCCCCCTCTCTCTCTCTCTCTCTCTCTCTCCCTCACTCTCTCTCCTTCTCCGTCTCTATCTCTCTGTTGCTGTCTCTCTCTCCAGCGTCTCTCTCTCTCTCGCACTCACTGTCTCTCTCTCCCAATGAAAGAGTTAGTTATTAATTGTTTGTTGTCATATTTAAACTTTCCTGTTGTAAAAGGCCAATTGTAATGCATGATGGGATTTGGACAACTCATTTCATGCCAGGTTTTTTTCCCTTTTGTTGAAACATTCACAGCTCTCTTACAAGTTTTTTATGTAAGTTGTCTCTCCCTCCCTCTGTCTCCCTCTGTCACTATATCTTTCTTTCTCACTCTATCCCTCCATGTCTCTCTCCCTCCATCTCTCTCTATCTCTCTCTCTCCCCCTCTGTGTCTCTCTCCCCCTCTCTCTCTCTGTCTCTCACTCTCTCTCTGTCTCTCTCTCTGTATCTCTCTCTTTCTCTCTCTCTCTCTCTATCTCTTTTTCGTTCTCCCTCTCCCCCTCCTCTCTGTCTCTACCCCCCTCTTTGTCTGTCTCTCCCTCTCTCTCTCCCTCTGTTTCTGTCTCTCTCCATCTCTCTCTCCCTCTCTCTCTGTCTTGTCTCTCTCTCTCTGACTCTCTTTGTCTCTGTCTGTAATCTCTCTCCCTATCTGTCTCTGTCTCTCTCACTCACTGTATCTCTGTCTCTCTCCCTCTCTCTCTGTATCTGTCCTCTCTCGCTCTCTCTCCCTCTGTGTCTGTCTCTCTTTCTTCCCCCTCTGTCTCTCTCTCTGCCTCTCTCTATCTCTCTCTGTATGTCTGTCTCTCTCCCTCTCTCTGCCCGTCTCTCCTCTCTCTCTCCCTCTGTGTCTCTCCCTCTCCCTCTCTGTCTCACTCTGTCACTCTCTCTCTCGCTGTCTCTCTCTGTTTCTCCCTCTGTCTCTTTCTCACTGTCCCTCTCTCTCCGTCTTTCCCTGTCTCTCTCTGTCTCTCCATCTGTCTATCTCTCTGTCACCCTCTCTGTCTGTCTGTCTCTCTCTCTCTCTCTCTCTCTCTCTCTCACGCTCTCCTCCTCCATGTCTCTCTCATGCTCTCTCTGTATCTCTCCCTCTCTCTTTCTCTCTCTCTCTATGTCTCCCTCTCTCTTTGTCTCTGTCTCTCCCTCTCCCCCTTCTCTCTGTCTCTCTCTCATGCTCTCTCTGTATCTCTCTCTCTCTCTCTTTCTCTCTCTCTCTCTATGTCTCCCTCTCTCTTTGTCTCTGTCTCTCCCTCTCTCTCTGTCTCTCTCTCTCTCTCTGTCTCTATATCTCTCCCTCTCTCTCTCTCTGTCTCTCTCTCTCTGTGTCTCTCGCTCCCTCTCCCTCTCCCTCTTTCTCTTTCTCTCTGTATCTCTCTCGCTGTCTCTCTCTGACTCCCTCTCTCTCTGTCTCCATAACTCTCTCCCTATCTGTCTCTCTGTCTCTCTCTCTGTTTCTCTGTCTCTCTCTGTCTCTCTATCCTTCTCTCTCTCTCTGTATATCTGTCTCTCTGTGTGTGTCTCTCTCACTGTCTCCGTCTCTCTGTATGTCTGCTTCTCTTTCTCTCTCCCTGCTGTCTCACTCTCTCTTTCTCACTGTCTCTATCTCCTGTCTCTCTCTGTGTCTGTATGTCTCTCTCTCTGCCTGTCTCTCTCACTCTCCCTCTCTCTCTCTCGCTCTCTGCCTGTCTCCCCCTCTCTGCCTGTCTCTCTCTGTCTCTCCCCTCTCTCTCTGTCTCTCTCTCGCTCCCTCTCTCTCTGTCTCTACCCCCTCTCTCATACCGTGTATCTCCCTCCCAATCTGTCTTTCTCTCTCTGTCCCTCTCTCTGTCTCTCTCTCTCTCTGTCACTGTCTCTGTACCTCTCTATCTCTCACTGTCCCTCTCTCTCCCTCTGTGTCTGTCTATTTATCTTTCTCTCTGTATCTGTATCTCTCTCTCCCTCTGCGTCTGTCACTCCTTTTCTTTCTCTCCCCCTCTCTCTGTCTGTTTCTCTCTCCCTCTCTCTCTCTCTCTGCCTATCTCTGTTTCTGACTCTCTCGCTGTTTGTCTGCTTCTCTTTCTCTCTCCCTCTCTGTCTCACTCTCTCTCACACTCTCTCTGTCTATGATTCTCAGTGTCTGTCTCTGTATGTCTCTATGTGTGTCTCTCTCTCTGTCACTCTCTCTGTCAGTCTCTCTCTCACTGTCTCTCTCTCTCTCTCACTCTCACCCCATGTCTCTCTCTCCTCTCTCTCTCTCTGTCTCTCTCCCTCTCTCTGTCTCTCCTCACCTCTCTGTGTGTCTCTCTCTGTCTCTCTCTCTCTCTCTGTCTCTCTCTTTCGCCATCTCTCTGTACCTCTCTCTGTCTATCTCTGTCTCTCTGCCGCTGTTTGCCTGCTTGTCTCTTTCTCCCTCTCTCTCCTCTCTCACTCTCTCTCTGTCAATCTCTCTATCTTTCTCACTGTCTCTCTGTCTGTCTGTCGGTCACTATCTCTGTCTGTCTCTCTGTCTCTGTATGTCTCTCTCTCTGTATCGGAATCTCTCTCGCTGTCTCTCTCTCCCTCTGTGCCTGTCTCTCTTTCCCCTCTGTGTGTCTCTCTCTCTCTCTCTGTATGTCTCTCTTTCTCTCTCCCTCTCTCTGTCTATCTCCCTTTGCCTGTCTCAGACTCTCTCTCTCTCCCTCTCCCCCTCTCTCTCTGTCACTCTCTGAATCTGCATCTCTCTCCCTCTCTGTCACCCTCTCCCCCTCTCTCTGTCTCTGTACCTCACTCTGTCTCTCTTACTCAGTCTCTGTACCTCACTCTGTCTCTCTCTCACTCTCTGTGTCTCTCTCTCTCTCTCTGTCCCCCCCTCTCTGTCTCCCTCTCCCTGACTGTACCGCTCTCCATCTCTCTGTTTGTGTGTGTCTCTCTCTCTCCCACTCTCTATCTGTTTCTCTCTCTGTATCGGTATCTCTGTCTCTCTCTCCCTCCGTGCCTACCACTTTCTTTCTCCCCCCTCTATGTCTGTCTCTCTCACTCTCTCTCTGTCTGTGTCTCTTTCTCACTGTCTCTCTCTCTATCTCTCTCCCTCTCTCTGTTTCTGTCTGTGTCTCTCTCTCTGTTTCTGTCTGTTTCTGTCTCTGTTTGCCAGCTTCTCTCTTTCTCTCCCTCTCTGTCTATCTCTCTCTTTCTCACTCTCTCTCTCTGTATGTCTTTGTTTGTCTGTCTCTCTCTCAATCTCGCTCTCGCTCTCTCCCCTCTGTGTGTCTCAATCTCTCTCCCCTCTCTCTCTGTCTGTCTCTCTCTCTGCCTGTCTCCCTCTGTATCTCTCTCTCTCTCTGTCTCTCCCCCTCTCTCTCTATCTCTCCCCCTCTCTCTATGTGTCTCTCTCTCTGTCTCTCCCTCTGTATCTCTCTCTGTCTCTCTCTCTCTGTCGCTATCGCTGTCTCTCTCTCTCTTTCTCTCTCTCTCTGTATCTCTCTCGCTGTCTCTCTCCCTATCTCTGTCTTGTCTCTCCCTCTCTGTCTGTCTCTCTCTCTCTGTCTCTCTCAGTCTCACTGTTTCTCTGTCTCTCTCACTCTCTCTGTATCTGTCTCTCTGTGTGTGTCTCTCTCTCTCTGACTCTCTCGCTCGCTCGCTCACTGTCTCTCTCTTTCTCTGTCTCTGTTTCTGTCTCTCTCTCTCTCTCACTGTCTCCGTCTCTCTGTACTTCTGCTTCTCTCTTTCTCTCTCCCTGCTGTCTCACTCTCTCTTTCTCACTGTCTCTCTGTATCTCTCTCTCTGTCTCTCTCTCTCTGTATGTCTCGCTCTCTCTCTCTGTCTCTATCTCTCTCTCTGTCTCTCCCCCTCTCTCTCTTTATCTCTCTCTTGCTGTCTGTTTCTCTGTCTCTCTCTCTATCTCTCTCCCTCTCTCTGTTTCTGTCTGTGTGTCTCTCTCTGTTTCTGTCTGTCTCTGTATGTCTGCTTCTCTCATTCTCTCTCCCTCTGTCTATCTCTCTCTCTTTCTCTCTCTGTATCTGTATGTCTCTCAATCTCTCTCTCGCTCTCTCCCCCTCTTTGTGTCTCGCTCTCTCTCTCTCCCCCTCTCTATCTCCCCCCTCTGTGTCTCTCGCTCTCTCTCTGTATCTCTCTCTGTCTCTCTCTCTGTCTATCGCTGTCTCTCTCTCTCTCTTTCTCTCTCTGTATCTCTCTCGCAGTCTCTCTCTCTCCCTCTCTCTGTCTTGTCTCTCTCTGACTCTCTCTCCCTCTCTCCCTTACTCTGTCTCTGTATCGCTCTCCCTATCTGTCTCTCTCTCGCTCTGTCTGTTTCTCTCTCTGTCTCTCTCTCGGTCTCACTCTGTTTCTCTGTCACTCTCTCTCCCTCTCTCTCTCTCTCTCACTGTCTCTCTGTCTCTATCTCTCTCTCACTCTCTCATTGTCTCCGTCTCTCTGTATGTCTGCTTCTCTCTTTCTCTCTCCCTGCTGTCTCACTCTCTCTTTCTCTCTGTCTCTCTCCCTGTCTCTATTTCTCTGTATGTTTCTCTCTCTGTTACTCTCTGTCTGTCTCTCTCTCCCTCTGTATGTCTTGCTCTCTCTTTCTCTCTCTCTCTCTCTACCCTCTCTCTGTCTCACTCTGTCTCTCTCTCTCTGCCTGTCTCTCCCACTCTGCCTGTCTCTCTCCTCTCTCTCTCTGTCTCTCTCTCTGTATCTCTCTCTCTCCCTCCCTCTGTCTCTCACCCTCTCTCTCTTTCTCACTATTTCTCTCGCTGTCTCTCTCCCTCTGTGTGTCTCTCTCTTTCTCCTTCATAGAAACATAGACAATAGGTGCAGGAGTAGAGGCCATTCGGCCATTCGAGCCTGCACCGCCATTCAATATGATCATGGCTGATCATCCAACTCAGTATCCTGTACCTGCCTTCTCTCCATACCCCTGATCCCTTAGCCACAAGGGCCACATCTAACTCCCTCTTAAATATAGCCAATGAACTGGCCTCAACTACCTTCTGTGGCAGAGAATTCCACACATTCACCACTCTCTGTGTGAAAAATGTTTTTCTCATCTCGGTCCTAAAAGACTTCCCCTTATCCTTAAACTGTGACCCCTTGTCCTGGACTTCTCCAACATCGGGAACAATCTTCCTGCATCTAGCCTGTCCAACCCCTTAAGAATTTTGTAAGTTTCTATAAGATCCCCCCTCAATCTTCTAAATTCTAGCGAGTACAAGCCGAGTCTATCCAGTCTTTCTTCATATGAAAGTCCTGCCATCCCAGGAATCAGTCTGGTGAACCTTCTCTGTACTCCCTCTATGGCAAGAATGTCTTTCCTCAGATTAGGAGACCAAAATGGCACGCAATACTCCAGGTGTGGTCTCACCAAGACCCTGTACAACTGCAGTAGAACCTCCCTGCTCTTGTACTCCAATCCTTTTGCTATGAATGCTAACATACCATTCACTTTCTGCACTGCCTGCTGCACCTGCATGCCTACTTTCAATGACTGGTGTACCATGACAGCCAGGTCTCGTTGCATCTCCCCTTTCCCTAATCGGCCACCATTCAGATATTAGTCTACTTTCCTGTTTTTGCCACCAAAGTGGATAACCTCACATTATCCACATTATACTGCATCTGCCATGCATTTGCCCACTCACCCAACCTATCCAAGTCACTTTGCAGCCTCCTAGCATCCTCCTCACAGCTAACACTGCTGCCCAGCTTTGTGTCATCCGCAAACTTGGAGATGTTGCATTCAATTCCCTCATCCAGATCATTAAATAGCTGGGGTCCCAGGACTGAGCCTTGCGATACCCGCTAGTCACTGCCTACCATTCTGAAAAGGACCCGTTTACTCCTACTCTTTGCTTCCTGTCTGCCAGCCAATTCTCAATCCACATCAATACTGAACCCCCAATACCGTGTGCTTTAAGTTTGCACACTAATCTCTTATGTGGGACCTTGTCGAAAGCCTTCTGAAATTCCAGATATAACACATCCACCGGATCTCCCTTATCCACTCTACTAGTTACATCTCTCTCCCTGTCTCCCTCCGTATCTCTCTCTCTCTGTCACCCCCCCTCTCTCTCTATCTCTCCCCCCTCTCTCTCTGTGTGTCTCTCTCTCTCTCTCTGTATTTCCCTCTGTATCTCTCTCTCTCTCTCTGTCTCTCTCTCCGTCTCTCTCTCTGTCGCTATCGCTGTGTCTCTCTCTCTCTCGGTCTCAGGGTTAAGGGGGGACATGATAGAGGTCTTTAAATGATGCGCGGGTTAGACAGAGTTGACGTGGATAAGCTTTTCCCATTGAGAGTAGGGAAGATTCAAACAAGAGGACGATATGAGAATTAAGGGACAGAAGTTTAGGGGTAACATGAGGGGGAACTTCTTTACTCAGAGAGTGGTAGCTGTGTGGAATGAGCTTTCAGTGGAAGTGGTGGAGGCAGGTTCGATTTTATCATTTAAAAATAAATTGAATAGGTATATAGACGGGAAACGAATGGAGGGTTATGGTCTGAGTGCAGGTAGATGGGACTAGGTGAGAGTAAGTGTTCGGCATGGACTAGAAGGGCCGAGATGGCCTGTTTCCGTGCTGTAATTGTTATATGGTTATATGGGCTCTCCCTGTGTCGCCCTTAGTCTCTCTCTGTGAGAATATCTGTCTCTCTCACTCTGTCTCTCTCTCTGATCTATCTCTCTCTCTCTCTCCCTGTGTGTCTCTCTTTCTCTCTCTCTGTGTTTCTCGCTGCCTCTCTCTCTCTCTCTGTCTGTCTGTCTATCTCTCTCTCTCTCTGTCTGTCTCTGTCACTCTCTGTCTCTGTATCTCTCTATCTCTCACTGTCCCCCTCGCTCTCTCTCTCTCTCTCTGTATCTGTATCTCTCTCTCTCTCTTTCTCCCTCTGTCACTCTTTTTTCTTTCCCTCCCCCTCTCTCTGTCTCTCTCTCTCTCTGTTTCTCGCTGTCGCTCCCTCACTCTGTCTCTCTCTCTCTCTCCCTCTGTATCTCGCTCTCTCCCCCCTCTCTCTCACTCTCTCTGTCTCTCTCTGTATCTCTCTCTCTATCTTTGTCTTTCTCTCTCTTTGTCTCTCTCCCTCTCCCCCTCTCCCCCTCTCTCTGTCTCTCTCGCTCTCTGTCTCTATATCTCTCTCTCTCCGTCTGTCTCTCTCTCTGTCTCACTGTCTCTCTCTCCCTCTGTGTCTGTCTCTCTGTCTCTCCCTCTGTGTCTGTCTCTCCCTCTCTCTCTCGCTCTCTGTATCTGTATATCTCTCCCTCTCTCACTGTCTTGTCTCTCTGTCTCTGACTCTCTCTCCCTCTCTCTCTGTCTGTCTCTCTCTCGGTCTCACTGTCTCTCTCTCCTCTGTCTCTCTTTCTCTTTCCCCCTCTGACACTCTCTCTGTCTCATTATGTCTGTCCCTCTCTTTATCCCTGTCTCTCCCTCTCCCTCTGTCTGTCTCCCTCTCTGTCTCTCTCTTTCTGTCTCTCCCCCCCTCTCTGGTTCACTCTATCTCCCTCTCTTTACCTCTCTGTCAATCTCTCTCTATCTTCCACTCTGTCTCTCTCCCTCTCTGTGTCTCCCCCCTCTCTCTCTCTGTACCTCTCCCTCTCTCTCTGTCTCTGTCTCTCTCTCAGTCCGGACCGCTCCCACTCCCCTCTTCCCCGACACTCACCGGCACCATGGCCGCCCTCAATGGCCGCTCACGTCCCCGTCTCTCCGTCCACAGCAATGGCTCCTAAACCCTGCAGGAGGGGAAGACAGAGGGTCAACAAGCTGGCAAACAGGACATTACTAACATTAGCGTCCACATCACTGGGGTCTGATGGGGGGGGGGAGGGGGGGTCAGTGGGGGAGGGAGGGGAAGAGTGAGTGTCGGGGGGTTTGCGGGGTGGGGGGAAGTAGGGGAGGGTAGGGGTTGAAGGGGTGATGGGGTGAGTGGAGGTGGGGTGTGAGTGAGTGGGGGAGTGGGGGAAGCGAACTCCTCTCTCTCCCTCCCCCTCCCCCTCCCTCTCTCTCTCCTTCTCTCTCTCTAAATCTCTCTGTTTCTCTCTCTCTCTCTCTCTCTCACTCCCTCTCCCACTCTCTAAATCTCTCTCTCTCTCTCTCTCTCTCCATCGCTCTCTCCCCTCCCCCTCTCTCTCTCCCTCCCCCCTCCCCCTCCCCCTTCCTCTCTCTCTCCTTCTCTCCCACTCTAAAATCTCTCTGTCCCTCTCTCTCTCTCACTCCCTCTCTCCCACTCTCTAAATCTCTCTCTCTCTCCTTTCTCTCTCTCCCCCCCCCTCTCTCTCTCCTTCTCTCTCTCTCTAAATCTCTCTGTCCCCTCTCTCTCTCACTCCTCTCTCCCACTCTCTAAATCTCTCTCTCTCCATCGCTCTCTCCCTGCCCCTCCCCATCCCTCTCTCTCTCCTTCTCTCTCACTCTATAAATCTCTCTCTGTCCCTCTCTCTCTCTCTCTTTCTCTCACTCCCCTCTCCCACTCTCTAAATCTCTCTCTCTCTCCTTTCTCTCTTCCTCTCCTCCTCCCTCTCTCTCCCTTTCTCTCCCACTATCTAAATCTCTTTCTCTGTCTCTCGCCCCTCCCCTCTCCCCCCCGCTCTCTGCCCTCTCCCCCTCTCTCTCTCCTTCTTTCTCTCCCCCTCCCACTCTCTCTCTCTCTCCCCTTCTCCCTCTCACCCACTTGAAAAGTGGGACAACATTCGCCATCCTCCATTCCACAGGAACTGATCCTGAATCTATCGAACGTTGGAAAATGGTGGCCAATGCGTCCACTATTTCTCGAGCCACCTCCCTGGGTTACAGACCATCAGGCCCAGGGGATTATCATCCTTCAGTCCTATTAGCCTACCCAATACTATCTGTCGCCTAATGAAAATTTATTTCATACATAGACAATAGGTGCAGGAGTAGAGGCCATTCGGCCCTTCAGGCCTAGATGGGTTTTGTGGGCCTATATTTTAGGCTTTAGACTATTTTAACACAACTTGGCTCCAGACATTACCTGTTCAGGCCTAGATGGGTTTTTTGGGCCTATATTTTAGGCTTTTGACTATTTTAAGACAACTTGGCTCCAGACATTACCTGTTCAGGCCTAGATGGTTTTTTTTGGGGCCTATATTTTAGGCTTTAGACTATTTTAAGACAACTTGGCTCCAGACATTACCTGTTCGGGCCTAGATGGGGTTTTTGGGTCTATATTTTTAGGCTTTTGACTATTTTAAGACAACTTGGCTCCAGACCGTTACCAGTTCAGGCCTAGATGGGGTTTTAGAAACATAGAAACATAGACAATAGGTGCAGGAGTAGAGGCCATTCGGCCCTTCCAGCCTGCACCGCCATTCAATATGATCATAGCTGATTATCCAACTCAGTATCCTGTACCTGCCTTCTCTCTATACCCCCTGATCCCTTTAGCCACAAGGGCCACATCTAACTCCCTCTTAAATATAGCCAATGAACTGGCCTCAACTACCTTCTGAGGCAGAGAATTCCACACATTCACCACTCCTCTGTGTGAAAAAAGTCGACTTCCCCCTTATCCTTAAACTGTGTGGCCCCTTGTCCTGGACTTCCCCAACATCGGGAACAATCTTCCTGCATCTAGCCTGTCAACCCCTTAAGAATTTTGTAAGTTTCTATAAGATCCCCCCTCAATCTTCTAAATTCTAGCGAGTACAAGCCGAGTCTATCCAGTCTTTCTTCATATGAAAGTCCTGCCATCCCAGGAATCAGTCTGGTGAACCTTCTCTGTACTCGCTCTATGGCAAGAATGTCCTTCCTCAGATTAGGAGACCAAAACTGTACGCAATACTCCAGGTGTGGGTCTCACCAGGGCCCTGTACAACTGCAGAAGGACCTCTTTGCTCCTATACCCAACTCCTCTTGTTATGAAGGCCAACAGGGCCAAAAGTGAACACAATACTCCAGGTGTGGTCTCACCAGGGCCCTGTACAACTGCAGTAGAACCTCCCTGCTCCTATACTCAAATCCTTTTGCTATGAAAGCTAACATACCATTCGCTTTCTTCACTGCCTGCTGCACCTGCATGCCTACTTTCAATGACTGGTGTACCATGACACCCAGGTCTCGTTGCATCTCCCCTTTTCTAATCGGCCACTCTAATCATATCTGGTTCATTGGACAACACTAAATCCCGTTCACTCCTACTTGCAGTTTTGGCCTGTTGGGCCTTCATACAAGAGGAGTTGAGTATAGGAGCAAAGAGGTCCTTCTACAGTTGTACAGGGTCTTGGTGAGACCACACCTGGAGTATTGCGTACAGTTTTGGTCTCCAAATCTGAGGAAGGACATTCTTGCCATGGAGGGAGTACAGAGAAGGTTCACCAGACTGATTCCTGGGATGTCAAGACTTTCATATGAAGAAAGACTGGATAGACTCGGCTTGTACTCGCTGGAATTTAGAAGATTGAGGGGGGATCTTATAGAAACTTACAAATTTCTTAAGGGGTTGGACAGGCTAGATGCAGGAAGATTGTTCCAGATGTTGGGGAAGTCCAGGACAAGCGGTCACACAGTTTAAGGATAAGGGGGAATTTGACATTTTTCACACAGTGGTGAATCTCTCTCTCTCTCTCTCTCTGTCTCTCTCTCTCTCTCTCTCTCCTCTCTTTCTCTCTCTTCTCTCTCCCTCTTCTCTCTCTCTCCTCTCTCTCTCTCTCTCTTTCTCAGTCTCTCTCAGTCTGTCTCTCTCTCTGAATCTATCTCTCTCTCTCTCTCCCTGTGTGTCTCTCTTTCTCTCTCTCTGTGTTTCTCGCTGCCTCTCTCTATCTCTCTGTCTGTCTATCTCTCTCTCTCTCTGTCTGTCTTTGTGTCACTCTCTGTCTCAGTGTCTCTCTATCTCTCACTGTCCCCCTCTCTCTCTCTCTCTCTCTG
>JAXLNO010003151.1:785491-792991 GCA_038087875.1 Malacoraja senta
CACACACACACAGTCCCTCTCACACACACACACACAGTCCCTCTCTCACACACACACACAGTCCCTCTCTCACACACACACAGTCCCTCTCTCACACACACACACAATCCCTCTCTCACACACACACACACACACACAGTCCCTCTCTCACACCCACACACACACAGTCCCTCTCTCACACACACACAGTCCCTCTCTCTCTCACACACACACACACACAGTCCCTCTCTCTCACACACAGTCCCTCTCACTCACACACACAGTCCCTCTCTCACACACACACAGTCCTCTCTCTCACACACAGTCCTTCTCTCTCACACACACAGTCCCTCTCTCTCACACACAGTCCCTCTCACACACACACAGTCCCTCTCTCACACACACACAGTCCCTCTCGCACACACACAGTCCCTCTCTCACGCACACACGCACAGTCCCTCTCTCTCACACACAGTCCCTCTCTCTCTCTCACACACAGTCCCTCTCTCACACACACACACACAGTCCCTCTCTCACACACACACACAGTCCCTCACTCACACACACAGCCCCTCTCTCTCTCACACACACACAGTCCACTCGCACACACAGTCTCTCTCACACACACAGTCCCTCTCACACACACGCACACAGTCCCTCTCTCACACACACAGTCCCTCTCTCTCACACACACACACAGTCCCTCTCTCACACACACACACAATCCCTCTCTCACACACACAGCCCCTCTCTCTCTCACACACACACAGTCCACTCGCACACACAGTCTCTCTCACACACACAGTCCCTCTCACACACACGCACACAGTCCCTCTCACACACACACATACAGTCCCTCTCTCACACACACACAGTCCCTCTCACACACACACACACAGTCCCTGTCACACACACACACACAGTCCCTCTCTCACACACACACACACAGTCCCTCTCACACACAGTCCCTCTCACACACACACAGTCCCTCTCTCACACACACACAGTCCCTCTCTCACACACACACAGTCCCTCTCACACACACAGTCCCTGTCTCACACACACACAGTCCCTCTCACACACACACATACAGTCCCTCTCTCACACACACACAGTCCCTCTCACACACACACACACAGTCCCTGTCACACACACACACAGTCCCTCTCTCACACACACACACACACAGTCCCTCTCACACACAGTCCCTCTCACACACACACAGTCCCTCTCTCACACACACACACACACAGTCCCTCTCTCTCACACACACACACACAGTCCCTCACACACACACACACACAGTCCCTCTCTCACACACACACACAGTCCCTGTCACACACACACACACAGTCCCTCTCTCACACACACACACACACAGTCCCTCTCACACACAGTCCCTCTCACACACACACAGTCCCTCTCTCTCACACACACACACACAGTCCCTCTCTCACACACACACACAGTCCCTCACTCACACACACAGTCCCTCTCTCTCACACACAGTCCCTCTCTCTCACACACAGTCCCTCTCTCTCACACACACACACAGTCCCTCTCTCACACACACACACAGTCCCTCTCTCACACACACAGCCCCTCTCTCTCTCACACACACACAGTCCACTCGCACACACAGTCTCTCTCACACACACAGTCCCTCTCACACACACGCACACAATCCCTCTCACACACACAGTCCCTCTCTCACACACACACAGTCCCTCTCACACACACAGTCCCTGTCTCACACACACACAGTCCCTCTCACACACACACATACAGTCCCTCTCTCACACACACACAGTCCCTGTCACACACACACACAGCCCCTCACACACACACACACACAGTCCCTGTCACACACACACACACAGTCCCTCTCTCACACACACACACACACAGTCCCTCTCACACACAGTCCCTATCACACACACACACACACAGTCCCTCTCTCACACACACACACACAGTCCCTCTCTCTCACACACACACACACAGTCCCTCTCTCGCACACACACACACAGTCCCTCTCACACACACACACACAGTCCCTCTCACACACACACACAGTCCCTCTCACACACACACACACAGTCCCTCTCTCACACACACACACAGTCCCTCTCACACACACACACACAGTCCCTCTCTCACACCCACACACACACAGTCGCTCTCACACACACACATTCCCTCTCACACACACACACAGTCCCTCTCACACACACACACACAGTCCCTCTCACACACACACACACACAGTCCCTCTCACACACACACACACACACAGTCCCTCTCTCACACCCACACACTCACAGTCGCTCTCACACACACACATTCCCTCGCTCACACACACACACACACAGTCCCTCTCACACACACACACACAGTCCCTCTCACACACACACACACACAGTCCCTCTCACACACACACACACACACAGTCCCTCTCACACACACACACACACACACAGTCGCTCTCACACACACACATTCCCTCTCACACACACACACAGTCCCTCTCACACACACACACACAGTCCCTCTCACACACACACACAGTCCCTCTCACACACACACAGTCCCTCTCACACACACACACACACAGTCCCTCTCACACACACACACACACACAGTCCCTCTCTCACACACACACACACACAGTCCCTCTCTCACACACACACACAATCCCTCTCTCACACACACACACACACACAGTCCCTCTCTCTCACACACACAGAATCCCTCTCTCACACACACACACACAGTCCCTCTCTCAGACACACACACACACAGTCCCTCTCTCAGACACACACACACAGTCCCTCTCTCACCCACACACACACAGTCCCTCTCTCACACACACACAGTCCCTCTCTCGCACACACACACAGTCCCTCTCACACACACACACACAGTCCCTCTCACACACACACACACAGTCCCTCTCTCACACACACACACAGTCCCTCTCTCACACACACACAGTCCCTCTCTCACACACACACACAATCCCTCTCTCACACACACACACACACACACAGTCCCTCTCTCACACCCACACACACACAGTCCCTCTCTCACACACACACAGTCCCTCTCTCTCTCACACACACACACACACAGTCCCTCTCTCTCACACACAGTCCCTCTCACTCACACACACAGTCCCTCTCTCACACACACACAGTCCCTCTCTCTCACACACAGTCCTTCTCTCTCACACACACAGTCCCTCTCTCTCACACACAGTCCCTCTCACACACACACAGTCCCTCTCTCACACACACACAGTCCCTCTCGCACACACACAGTCCCTCTCTCACGCACACACGCACAGTCCCTCTCTCTCACACACAGTCCCTCTCTCTCTCTCACACACAGTCCCTCTCTCACACACACACACACAGTCCCTCTCTCACACACACACACAGTCCCTCACTCACACACACAGCCCCTCTCTCTCTCACACACACACAGTCCACTCGCACACACAGTCTCTCTCACACACACAGTCCCTCTCACACACACGCACACAGTCCCTCTCTCACACACACAGTCCCTCTCTCTCACACACACACACAGTCCCTCTCTCACACACACACACAATCCCTCTCTCACACACACAGCCCCTCTCTCTCTCACACACACACAGTCCACTCGCACACACAGTCTCTCTCACACACACAGTCCCTCTCACACACACGCACACAGTCCCTCTCACACACACACATACAGTCCCTCTCTCACACACACACAGTCCCTCTCACACACACACACACAGTCCCTGTCACACACACACACACAGTCCCTCTCTCACACACACACACACACAGTCCCTCTCACACACAGTCCCTCTCACACACACACAGTCCCTCTCTCACACACACACAGTCCCTCTCTCACACACACACAGTCCCTCTCACACACACAGTCCCTGTCTCACACACACACAGTCCCTCTCACACACACACATACAGTCCCTCTCTCACACACACACAGTCCCTCTCACACACACACACACAGTCCCTGTCACACACACACACACAGTCCCTCTCTCACACACACACACACACAGTCCCTCTCACACACAGTCCCTCTCACACACACACAGTCCCTCTCTCACACACACACACACACAGTCCCTCTCTCTCACACACACACACACAGTCCCTCACACACACACACACACAGTCCCTCTCTCACACACACACACAGTCCATCACACACACACACAGTCCCTCTCACACACACACACACAGTCCCTCTCTCACACCCACACACACACAGTCGCTCTCACACACACACATTCCCTCTCACACACACACACAGTCCCTCTCACACACACACACACAGTCCCTCTCACACACACACACACACAGTCCCTCTCACACACACACACACACACAGTCCCTCTCTCACACCCACACACTCACAGTCGCTCTCACACACACACATTCCCTCGCTCACACACACACACACACAGTCCCTCTCACACACACACACACAGTCCCTCTCACACACACACACACACAGTCCCTCTCACACACACACACACACACAGTCCCTCTCACACACACACACACACACACACACAGTCGCTCTCACACACACACATTCCCTCTCACACACACACACAGTCCCTCTCACACACACACACACAGTCCCTCTCACACACACACACAGTCCCTCTCACACACACACAGTCCCTCTCACACACACACACACACACAGTCCCTCTCACACACACACACACACACAGTCCCTCTCTCACACACACACACACACAGTCCCTCTCTCACACACACACACAATCCCTCTCTCACACACACACACACACACAGTCCCTCTCTCTCACACACACAGAATCCCTCTCTCACACACACACACACAGTCCCTCTCTCAGACACACACACACACAGTCCCTCTCTCAGACACACACACACAGTCCCTCTCTCACCCACACACACACAGTCCCTCTCTCACACACACACAGTCCCTCTCTCGCACACACACACAGTCCCTCTCACACACACACACACAGTCCCTCTCACACACACACACACAGTCCCTCTCTCACACACACACACAGTCCCTCTCTCACACACACACACAGTCCCTCTCTCACACACACACACAATCCCTCTCTCACACACACACACACACACACAGTCCCTCTCTCACACCCACACACACACAGTCCCTCTCTCACACACACACAGTCCCTCTCTCTCTCACACACACACACACACAGTCCCTCTCTCTCACACACAGTCCCTCTCACTCACACACACAGTCCCTCTCTCACACACACACAGTCCCTCTCTCTCACACACAGTCCTTCTCTCTCACACACACAGTCCCTCTCTCTCACACACAGTCCCTCTCACACACACACAGTCCCTCTCTCACACACACACAGTCCCTCTCGCACACACACAGTCCCTCTCTCACGCACACACGCACAGTCCCTCTCTCTCACACACAGTCCCTCTCTCTCTCTCACACACAGTCCCTCTCTCACACACACACACACAGTCCCTCTCTCACACACACACACAGTCCCTCACTCACACACACAGCCCCTCTCTCTCTCACACACACACAGTCCACTCGCACACACAGTCTCTCTCACACACACAGTCCCTCTCACACACACGCACACAGTCCCTCTCTCACACACACAGTCCCTCTCTCTCACACACACACACAGTCCCTCTCTCACACACACACACAATCCCTCTCTCACACACACAGCCCCTCTCTCTCTCACACACACACAGTCCACTCGCACACACAGTCTCTCTCACACACACAGTCCCTCTCACACACACGCACACAGTCCCTCTCACACACACACATACAGTCCCTCTCTCACACACACACAGTCCCTCTCACACACACACACACACAGTCCCTGTCACACACACACACACAGTCCCTCTCTCACACACACACACACACAGTCCCTCTCACACACAGTCCCTCTCACACACACACAGTCCCTCTCTCACACACACAGTCCCTCTCTCACACACACACAGTCCCTCTCACACACACAGTCCCTGTCTCACACACACACAGTCCCTCTCACACACACACATACAGTCCCTCTCTCACACACACACAGTCCCTCTCACACACACACACACAGTCCCTGTCACACACACACACACAGTCCCTCTCTCACACACACACACACACAGTCCCTCTCACACACAGTCCCTCTCACACACACACAGTCCCTCTCTCACACACACACACACACAGTCCCTCTCTCTCACACACACACACACAGTCCCTCACACACACACACACACAGTCCCTCTCTCACACACACACACAGTCCATCACACACACACACAGTCCCTCTCACACACACACACAGTCCCTCACACACACACACACACAGTCCCTCTCACACACACACACAGTCCCTCTCACACACTCACACAGTCCCTCTCTCACACACACACACAGTCCCTCTCTCACACACACACACAGTCCCTCTCTCTCACACACACACAGTCCCTCTCTCACACACACACACAGTCCCTCTCACACACACACAGTCCCTCTCACACACACACACAGTCCCTCTCTCACACACACACACACAGTCCACTCGCACACACAGTCTCTCTCACACACACAGTCCCTCTCACACACACGCACACAGTCCCTCTCTCACACACACAGTCCCTCTCTCTCACACACACACACAGTCCCTCTCACACACACACACTGTCCCTCTCTCACACACACAGCCCCTCTCTCTCTCACACACACACAGTCCACTCGCACACACAGTCTCTCTCACACACACAGTCCCTCTCACACACACGCACACAATCCCTCTCACACACACAGTCCCTCTCACACACACAGTCCCTGTCTCACACACACACAGTCCCTCTCTCACACACACACACAGTCCCTCTCTCACACACACACAGTCCCTGTCACACACACACACAGTCCCTCTCACACACACACACACAGTCCCTGTCACACACACACACACACACAGTCCCTCTCACACAGTCCCTCTCACACACACACACACACAGTCCCTCTCTCACACACACACACAGTCCCTCTCTCTCACACACACACACACAGTCCCTCACACACACACACACAGACCCTCTCACACACACACACACACAGTCCCTCACACACACACACAGTCCCTCTCACACACACACACAGTCCCTCTCACACACTCACACAGTCCCTCTCTCACACACACACAGTCCCTCTCACACACACACACAGTCCCTCTCTCTCACACACACACACACAGTCCCTCTCTCACACACACACACAGTCCCTCTCACACACACACAGTCCCTCTCACACACACACACAGTCCCTCTCTCTCACACACACACACAGTCCCTCTCACACACACACACACACAGTCCCTCTCACACACACACACACAGTCCCTCTCACACACACACACGCACAGTCCCTCTCACACACACACACACACAGTCCCTCACACACACA
>JAXLNO010003151.1:797991-923851 GCA_038087875.1 Malacoraja senta
ACAGTCCCTCTCACACACACACACACACAGTCCCTCTCTCACACACACACAGAATCCCTCACACACACACACACAGTCCCTCTCTCACACACACACAGAATCCCTCTCTCACACACACACACACACAGTCCCTCTCACACACACACACACAGTCCCTCTCTCACACCCGCACACACACAGTCCCTCTCTCACACACACACATTCCCTCTCACACACACACACAGTCCCTCTCGCACACCACACAGTCCCTCTCTCTCTCACACACACAGTCCCTCTCTCACACACACAGTCCCTCTCTCTCTCACACACACAGCCCCTCTCTCTCTCACACAACACACAGTCCACTCTCACACACAGTCTCTCTCACACACACAGTCCCTCTCACACACACGCACAGTCCCTCTCTCACACAACACACACACAGTCCCTCTCTCACACACACACACAGTCCCTCCCCACACACACACACAGTCCCTGTCTCACACACACACACAGTCCCTCTCACACACACACAGTCCTCTCACACACACACACAACACAGTCCCTGTCACACACACAGTCCCTCTCACACACACACACACAGTCCCTCTCACACACACACAGTCCCTCTCACGCACACACACACACACACACACACACACAGTCCCCTGTCACACACACAGTCCCTCTCACACACACACACACACAGTCCCTCTCACACACACACACACAGTCCCTTTCTCTACACACACACAGTCCCTCTCAACACACACACACAGTCCCCTCTCACACACACACACACACACAGTCCCTCTCACACACACACACAGTCCCTCTCTCACACACACACACAGTCCCTCTCTCACACACACACACAGTCCCTCTCACACACACACACACACAGTCCCTCTCACACACACACACAGTCCCGCTCACACACACAGTCCCTCACACACACACACACACACCGTCCCTCTCACACACACACACAGTCCCTCTCACACACACACAAAGTCACTCTATCACACACACACACACACAGTCCCTCTCACACACACACACAGTCCCTCTCTCACACACACACACACACACAGTCCTCTCTCACACACACACAGTCCCTCTCACACACACACACACACAGTTCCTCTCTCTCACACACACACAGTCCCCTCTCACACACACACCACACAGTCCCTCTCACACACACACACACACACAGTCCCTCTCAAACACACACACACAGTCCCTCTCTCACACACACACACACACACAGTCCCTCTCACACACACACACACACACACAGTCCCTCTCACACACACACACACAGTCCCTCTCTCACACACACACACAGTCCCTCCACACACACACACACACACACACACAGTCCCTCTCTCACACACACACACACACAGTCACTCTCACACACACACACACAATCCCTCTCTCACACACACCACACAGTCCCTCTCACACACACACACACTGTCCCTCTCTCACACACACACACACAGTCCCTCTCACACACACACACACGCACACAGTCCCTCACACACACACACAGTCCCTGTCACACACACACACACACACACACACAGTCCCTGTCACACACACACACAGTCCCTCTCACACACACACACAGTCCCTCTCACACACACACACACAGTCCCTCTCACACACACACACACACTGTCCCTCTCACAGACACACACACAGTCCCTCTCTCACACACACACACACAGTCCCTCACACACACAACACACACAGTCCCTCTCACACACACACACACACAGTCCCTCTCACACACACACACAGTCCCTCTCACACACACACACACGCACAGTCCCTCTCTCACACACAGTCCCTCTCACACACACAACACACACAGTCCCTCTCACACACACACACAGTCCCTCTCACACACACAGTCCCCTCTCACACACACACACACACAGTCCCTCTCACACACACACACACACAGTCCCTCTCACACACACACACAGTCCCTCTCTCACACACACACACACAGTCCCTCTCACACACACACACAGTCCCTCTCACACACACACAAAGTCACTCTATCACACACACACACACACAGTCCCTCTCACACACACACACTGTCCCTCTCTCACACACACACACACACACAGTCCCTCTCTCACACACACACACAGTCCCTCTCACACACACACACACACACAGTCCCTCTCTCTCACACACACACAGTCCCTCTCACACACACACACACAGTCCCTCTCACACACACACACACACACAGTCCCTCTCAAACACACACACACACAGTCCGTCTCTCACACACACACACACAGTCCCTCTCACACACACACACACACACAGTCCCCTCTCACACACACACACACAGTCCCTCTCACACACACACACAGTCCCTCTCACACACACACACACACACACACACAGTCCCCTCTCTCACTCTCACACACACACACACAGTCCCTCTCTCACACACACACACAGTCCCTCTCACACACACACACACGCACACAGTCCCTCTCACACACACACACACAGTCCCTCTCTCACACACACACACAGTCCCCTCTCACACACACCACACACACACACATACAGTCCCTCTCTCACACACACACACACACAGTCCCTCTCTCACACACACACACACAGTCCCTCTCTCACACACACACACAGTCCCTCTCACACACACACACACACACACACACAGTCACTCTCACACACACACACAGTCCTCTCTCACACACACACACAGTCCCTCTCACACACACACACACAGTCCCTCTCTCACACACACACACACAGTCCCTCTCACACACACACACACGCACACAGTCCCTGTCACACACACACTCACACACACACAGTCCCTGTCACACACACACACAGTCCCTCTCTCACACACACACAGTCCCTCTCACACACACACACACTGTCCCTCTCTCACACACACACACACAGTCCTCACACACACACACACAGTCCCTCTCACACACACACACACAGCCCTCTCACACACACCACACACAGTCCCTCTCACACACACACACACACAGTCCCTCTCTCACACACACACACACAGTCCTCTCACACACACACACACTGTCCCTCTCTCACACACACACACACAGGTCCCTCACACACACACACACACAGTCCCTCTCACAACACACACACACAGTCCCGCTCTCACACACACACACACAGTCCCTCTCCCACACACACACAACACAGTCCCTCACACACACACACACAGTCACCTCTCACACACACACACACAGTCCCTCTCACACACACACACAGTCCCTCTCTCACAACACACACACCACACAGTCCCTCTCTCACACACACACAGTCCCCTCTCACACACACACACACACAGTCCCTCTCTCTCACACACACTCAGTCCCTCTCACACACACACACACAGTCCCTCTCACACTCACACACACACACAGTCCTCTCAAACACACACACACAGTCCCTCTCTCACACACACACACACACACACAGTCCCTCTCACACACACACACACACACAGTCCCTCTCACACACACACACACAGTCCCTCTCTCACACACACACACAGTCCCTCTCACACACACACACACACACACACACAGTCCCTCTCTCACACACACACACACACAGTCACTCTCACACACACACACACAATCCCTCTCTCACACACACACACAGTCCCTCTCACACACACACACACTGTCCCTCTCTCACACACACACACACAGTCCCTCTCACACACACACACACGCACACAGTCCCTCACACACACACACAGTCCCTGTCACACACACACACACACACACACACAGTCCCTGTCACACACACACACAGTCCCTCTCACACACACAACACAGTCCCTCTCACACACACACACACAGTCCCTCTCACACACACACACACACTGTCCCTCTCACAGACACACACACAGTCCCTCTCTCACACACACACACACAGTCCCTCACACACACACACACACAGTCCCTCTCACACACACACACACACAGTCCCTCTCACACACACACACAGTCCCTCTCACACACACACACACGCACAGTCCCTCTCTCACACACAGTCCCTCTCACACACACACACACACACACACAGTCCCTCTCACACATACACACAGTCCCTCTCACACACACAGTCCCTCTCACACACACACACACACAGTCCCTCTCACACACACACACAGTCCCTCTCACACACACACACACGCACAGTCCCTCTCTCACACACAGTCCCTCTCACCACCACACACACACACACAGTCCCTCTCACACACACACACACAGTCCCTCTCTCACACACACACACAGTCCCTCTCACACACACACACACACACACACACAGTCCCTCTCTCACACACACACACACACAGTCACTCTCACACACACACACACAATCCCTCTCTCACACACACACACAGTCCCTCTCACACACACACACACTGTCCCTCTCTCACACACACACACACAGTCCCTCTCACACACACACACACGCACACAGTCCCTCACACACACACACAGTCCCTGTCACACACACACACACACACACACACAGTCCCTGTCACACACACACACAGTCCCTCTCACACACACACGCAGTCCCTCTCACACACACACACAGTCCCTCTCACACACACACACACACTGTCCCTCTCACAGACACACACACAGTCCCTCTCGTCACACACACACACACAGTCCCTCACACACACACACACACAGTCCTCTCACACACACACACACACAGTCCCTCTCACACACACACACAGTCCCTCTCACACACACACACACGCACAGTCCCTCTCTCACCCACAGTCCCTCCTCACACACACACACACACACACACAGTCCCTCTCACACACACACACAGTCCCTCTCACACACACAGTCCCTCTCACACACACACACACACAGTCCCTCTCACACACACACACACACAGTCCCTCTCACACACACACCACAGTCCCTCTCTCACACCCACACACACAGTCCCTCTCACACACACACACAGTCCCTCTCACACACACACAAAGTCACTCTATCACACACACACACACACACAGTCCCTCTCACACACACACACAGTCCCTCTCTCACACACACACACACACACAGTCCCTCTCTCACACACACACACAGTCCCTCTCACACACACACACAACACAGTCCCTCTCTCTCACACCACACAGTCCCTCTCACACACACACACACAGTCCCTCTCACACACACACACACACACAGTCCTCTCAAACACACACACACACAGTCCGTCTCTCACACACACCACACACACAGTCCCTCTCACACACACACACACACACAGTCCCTCTCACACACACACACACAGTCCCTCTCACACCACCACACACAAAGTCCCTCTCACACACACACACACACACACACAGTCCCTCTCTCACTCTCACACACACACACACAGTCCCTCTCTCACACCACACACAGTCCCTCTCACACACACACACACGCACACAGTCCCTCTCACACACACACACAGTCCTCTCTCACACACACACACAGTCCCTCTCACACACACACACACACACACATACAGTCCCTCTCTCACACACACACACACACAGTCCCTCTCTCACACACACACACACAGTCCCTCTCTCACACACACACACAGTCCCTCTCACACACACCACACACACACACACAGTCACTCTCACACACACACACAGTCCCTCTCTCACACACACACACAGTCCCTCTCACACACACACACACAGTCCCTCTCTCACACACACACACACAGTCCCTCTCACACACACACACACGCACACAGTCCCTGTCACACACACACTCACACACACACAGTCCCTGTCACACACACACAGTCCCTCTCTCACACACACACAGTCCCTCTCACACACACACACACTGTCCCTCTCTCACACACACACACACAGTCCCTCACACACACACACACACAGTCCCTCTCACACACACACACACAGTCCCTCTCACACACACAGTCCCTCTCACACACACACACACAGTCCCTCTCACACACACACACACACAGTCCCCTCTCTCACACACACACACACAGTCCCTCTCACACACACACACACTGTCCCTCTCTCACACACACACACACAGTCCCTCACACACACACACACACAGTCCCTCTCACACACACACACACAGTCCCTCTCACACACACACACACACAGTCCCTCTCTCACACACACACACACAGTCCCTCACACACACACACACACACAGTCCCTCTCACACACACACACACAGTCCCTCTCACACACACACACAGTCCCTCTCACACACACACACACAGTCCCTCTCTCACACCCACACACACACAGTCGCTCTCACACACACACATTCCCTCTCACACACACACACAGTCCCTCTCACACACACACACAGTCCCTCTCACACACACACACAGTCCCTCTCACACACACACACAGTCCCTCTCACACACACACACACACAGTCCCTCTCACACACACACACACACAGTCCCTCTCACACACACACACACACAGTCCCTCTCACACACACACACACAGTCCCTCTCTCACACACACACACACAGTCCCTCTCACACACACACACACGCACACAGTCCCTGTCACACACACACTCACACACACACAGTCCCTGTCACACACACACACAGTCCCTCTCTCACACACACACAGTCCCTCTCACACACACACACACTGTCCCTCTCTCACACACACACACACAGTCCCTCACACACACACACACACAGTCCCTCTCACACACACACACACAGTCCTCTCACACACACACACACAGTCCCTCTCACACACACACACACACAGTCCCTCTCTCACACACACACACACAGTCCCTCTCACACACACACACACTGTCCCTCTCTCACACACACACACACAGTCCCCTCACACACACACACACACAGTCCCTCTCACACACACACACACAGTCCCTCACACACACACACACACACAGTCCCTCTCTCACACACACACACACAGTCCCTCACACACACACACACACAGTCCCTCTCACACACACACACACAGTCCCTCTCACACACACACACAGTCCCTCTCACACACACACACACAGTCCCTCTCTCACACCACCACACACACAGTCGCTCCTCACACACACACATTCCCTCTCACACACACACACAGTCCCTCTCACACACACACACAGTCCCTCTCACACACACACACAGTCCCTCTCACACACACACACAGTCCCTCTCACACACACACACACACAGTCCCTCTCACACACACAACACACACAGTCCCTCTCACACACACACACACACAGTCCCTCTCTCGCACACACACACAGTCCCTCTCACACACACACACACAGTCCCTCTCACACACACACACACAGTCCCTCTCTCATCACACACACACAGTCCCCTCTCTCACACACACACACAGTCCCTCTCTCACACCCACACACACACAGTCCCTCTCTCACACACACACAGTCCCTCTCTCTCTCACACACACACACACAGTCCCTCTCTCTCACACACAGTCCCTCTCACTCAACACACAGTCCTCTCTCACACACACACAGTCCCTCTCACTCACACACACAGTCCCTCTCTCACACCCACACACACACAGTCCTCTCTCACACACACACAGTCCCTCTCTCTCTCACACACACACACACACAGTCCCTCTCTCTCACACACAGTCCTTCTCTCTCACACACACACAGTCCCTCTCTCTCACACACAGTCCTCGCTCTCACACACAGTCCCTCTCACACACACACAGTCCCTCCTCTCTCACACACACACAGTCCCTCTCGCACACACACAGTCCTCTCTCACATACACACGCACAGTCCCTCTCTCTCACACACAGTCCCTCTCTCTCTCACACACACAGTCCCTCTCTCTCACACACACACACAGTCCCTCTCTCACACACACACACAGTCCCTCTCTCACACACACAGCCCCTCTCTCTCACACACACACAGTCCACTCGCACACACAGTCTCTCACACACACACAGTCCCTCTCACACACACGCACACAGTCCCTCTCTCACACACACAGTCCCTCTCTCACACACACACAGTCCCTCTCACACACACAGTCCCTGTCTCACACACACACAGTCCCTCTCTCACACACACACAGTCCCTGTCACACACACACACAGTCCCTCTCACACACACACACACACAGTCCCTGTCACACACACACACACACAGTCCCTCTCTCACACACACACACACACAGTGCCTCTCACACACAGTCCCTCTCACACACACACACACACAGTCCCTCTCTCACACACACACACACACAGTCCCTCTCTCTCACACACACACACACAGTCCCTCACACACACACACACAGTCCCTCTCACACACACACACACAGTCCCTCACACACACACACAGTCCCTCTCACACACACACACAGTCCCTCACACACACACACACACAGTCCCTCTCACACACACACACAGTCCCTCTCACACACTCACACAGTCCTCTCTCACACACACACACACAGTCCCTCTCTCTCACACACACACAGTCCCTCTCTCTCACACACACACACACAGTCCCTCACACACACACACACACAGTCCCTCTCACACACACACACAGTCCCTCTCACACACTCACACAGTCCCTCTCTCACACACACACACAGTCCCTCTCTCTCACACACACACAGTCCCTCTCTCTCTCACACACACACACAGTCCCTCTCTCACACACACACACAGTCCCTCTCACACACACACAGTCCCTCTCACACACACACACAGTCCCTCTCTCACACACAGTCCACTCGCACACACAGTCTCTCTCACACACACAGTCCCTCTCACACACACGCACACAGTCCCTCTCTCACACACACAGTCCCTCTCTCTCACACACACACACAGTCCCTCTCTCACACACACACACAGCCCCTCTCTCTCTCACACACACACAGTCCACTCGCACACACAGTCTCTCTCACACACACAGTCCCTCTCACACACACGCACACAGTCCCTCTCACACACACATTCCCTCTCTCACACACACACAGTCCCTCTCACACACACAGTCCCTGTCTCACACACACACAGTCCCTCTCACACACACACACACAGTCCCTCTCTCACACACACACAGTCCCTGTCACACACACACACAGTCCCTGTCACACACACACACACAGTCCCTCTCTCACACACACACACACACAGTCCCTCTCACACACACACACACACAGTCCCCCTCTCACACACACACACACACACAGTCCCTCTCTCACACACACACACACACAGTCCCTCACACACACACACACAGTCCCTCTCACACACACACACACAGTCCCTCTCACACACACACAGTCCCTCACACACACACACACACAGTCCCTCTCACACACAGTCCCTCTCTCACACACACACACAGTCCCTCTCTCACACACACACACACACACACAGTCCCTCTCTCACACACACACACAGTCCCTCTCACACACACACAGTCCCTCTCACACACACACACAGTCCCTCTCTCACACACACACACACAGTCCCTCTCACACATACACACACACAGTCCCTCTCACACACCACGCACAGTCCCTCACACAACACACACGCACAGTCCCTCTCACACACACACACAGTCCCTCACACACACACACACACAGTCCCTCTCACACACACACACACAGTCCCTCTCACACACACACGGCCCCTCTCTCACACACACACCAGTCCCTCTCACACACACACACGCACAGTCCCTCTCACACACACACAGTCCCTCACGCACACACACAGTCCCTCTCACACACACACACGGTCCCTCTCACACACACACACAGTCCCTCTCACACACACAGTCCCTCTCTCACACACACAGTCCCTCTCACACACACACACACAGTCCCTCTCTCACACACACACAGTCCCTCTCACACACACACACACACACAGTCCCTCTCTCACACACACACACACAGTCCCTCTCTCACACACACACACACACAGTCACTCTCACACACACACACACACAGTCCCTCTCTCACACACACACACAGTCCCTCTCACACACACACACACACAGTCCCTGTCTCACACACACACACAGTCCCTCTCTCACACACACACACACAGTCCCTCTCTCACACACACACACACATTCCCTCTCACACACACACACACAGCCCCTCTCACACACACACACACATTCCCTCTCACACACACACACACAGCCCCTCTCACACACACACGCACATTCCCTCTCACACACACACACACACAGTCCCTCTCTCACACACACACAGTCCCTCTCTCACACACACACAGAATCCCTCTCTCACACACACACACAGTCCCTCTCTCAGACACACACACAGTCCCTCTCACACACACACACACAATCCCTCTCTCACACACACACACAGTCCCTCTCTCACACACACACACAGTCCCTCTCACACACACACACACAGTCCCTCTCTCACACACACAATCCCTCTCTCACACACACACACAATCCCTCTCTCACACACACACACAGTCCCTCTCACACACACACACACACAGTCCCTCTCTCACACACACACAGTCTCTCTCTCACAAACAGTCCCCCTCACCAAGATGGCCGCCCGCCCGCCCGTCCCGGGCCGAGTCTCCCCGTCGACCGCATGAAAATGGCGGCGGAGAAGCGGCAGTCGGTGACGTCGCTGCCGACGGAGCTGAGGTCAATAATGTTGTAAATAAATCATCAGCGGATTGAGCGGGATCGGGTCAACATGGGGGAGAAGTGAGTGAGTGAGTGAGAGGTCAATGACCACATCAACTACAGTACAGTACACGTGTGTGTGTGTGTGGTCAACATGGGGGAGTAGTGAGTGAGTGAGTGCGGTCAATGACCACATCAACTACAGTACACGTGTGTGTGTGTGTGTGGTCAACATGGGGGAGTAGTGAGTGAGGTCCATCACCACATCAACTACAGTACACGTGTGTGTGTGTGTGTGTGGGGAAACGGGTCAAACTCGTTATAAATAAATAAATAAACCAGCCTCCCCTCTTGAGTGAGTGAGTGAGTGAGGTCAACCCCGATCCCGACCCCTATGTAAAATAATTCTAAATCTGCTGTGATGACATTACACAAGTTGGCATTTCATAAGAACCACATGAATCCTCAGGCTGCCTTTTAAACCCATGTCAATAAAGTTTTGAGTCCAACGGTTGTAGCTGTGCTATTGTGGCTTTGTTTAAATGTTTATTCTTGAAATAAAAACCATAATTCATTATGCTAATAGAAAAAATGACAGAAAGGACCATGACAAAATTAAAATTCCATTAAATTAAGTAAAAATTATAAAAGGATTACTCCAAAATTTATTAAACTAAGGCCGCAGGTATGAGCTAAATGGCTAAATTATGACAAACAATCTCATGTGCAATAGAAATTAAAAGTAAATGCATAGGTAGTTAAGGTTGCTACAAAAGTACATACTTAAAAATTATTAATAACGTCTGAGGAACAGAATTGCTTCTGCCAGAGAGAGAGAGAGTGAGTGGAGGGAGGGAGGGAGAGAGGAGAGGGATGAGAGGCTGGAGGTGGAAAGGGGGTGAAGTGACTAACGGGGAAACGGAGCAAAGGGAGGGGGGAGGATTCGAGGGGGAGTGGGTTTGATGCCGAGGAGGATGAATGGGGGGGCAGGAAACTGGGGGGAGAGAGAACGGTCAAGTGAGCCAAGGAAGGGGGTAGGGAGCCTTGTAGGGGTGGGTTCACATTGTTTGGGGGTAGGGGGAGGGAGCAAAGGGGGGTAAGGGGCAGGAGACGGCGGCAGGGGTAAGGAGCAGGGAGCCACAGGGGGGAGGTCACATTGTTTGCGGGTGGGGAGGGTGTTGCAGTTCAGGAAGTCAAACCAGGGCAGGGTCTTCATTGTGAATGGCGGGGTGCTGGAGGATTGTGTGAGGCCGAGGGATCTAGGGGTGCAAATACGAGTTGGGCCAAAGGGCCTCTTTCCAACGCTGTATCACTCTATGAATCTATGACAAAGTACTAGAGTAACTCAGTGGGTCAGGCAGCATCTGTGGAGAAGATAGACACAAAGTGCTGGAGTATCTCAGCGGGTCAGGCAGCATCTGTGGAGAGAAGGAATGGGTGACATTTTGGGTCGAGATCCTTCTTTGGTTTAGTTTAGTTTAGAGATGCAGCGCGGAAACAGGTCTTTCTGCCCGGGGAGTCCGCGCCGACCAGCGGCAAGAGCTTCAAGATGGTGCAGCAGCTGAAGGCCCACCGGCCGCTGTACACGGGCGAGAAGCCGTATGGCTGCTCCACCTGCGGCAAGAGCTTTGCCCATTTTGTCGGGGCTGAGGAATCACCGGCGGGTGCACAGCAGTGAGCGGCCCTTCACCTGCTCCATCTGCTGCAAAGGCTTCAAGTCGTTGCCTGAGCTGAAGCAGCACAGGCACCTGCACACCGGGGAGCGGCCCTACACCTGAAGCGACTGCGGCAAGGGCTTCACCCAGTCCGGCACCCTGATGGTGCACCAGCGCACCCACTCCGGCAAGCGCCCCTACATCTGCGTTCACTGCGGCAAGGGCTTCACCCAGTCCAGCACCCTGCTGGTGCACCAGCGCACCCACACCGGCGAGCGCCCCTACACCTGTGCCCAGTGTGGCAAGGGCTTCACCCACTCCAGCAACCTCCTGTCCCACCAGCGCACCCACACCGGCGAGCGTCCCTTCAACTGCGTCCAGTGCGGCAAGGCCTTCACCTGCACCGGCAACCTGCTGTTTCTCCAACGCACCCACACAGGCGAGCGCCCCTTCACCTGTGCCCAGTGCGGCAAGATCTTCACCCACTCCAGCAACCTGCTGTCCCACCAGCGCACCCACACCGACGAGCGTTCCTTCACCTGCATCCTGTGCGGCAAGGGCTTCACCTGCTCCGGGACCCTGCTGGAGCACCAGCGTACCCACACTGGCGAGCGCCCCTACACCTGCACCCAGTGCGGCAAGGGCTTCACCCAGTCCAGTCACCTGCTGGTATACCAGCGCACCCACACCGGCGAGCACCCCTAAACCTGCGCCCAGTGCGGCAAGGGCTTCACCCGCTCCTCCAAGCTGCTGTCCCACCAGCGGGTGCACGCTGGCGACTGTCCCGTCCCCAGCCCTATGACTGCCCTTACTGCGGTGTGGAGTTTGACAGCTCACGGGGGTTGCGGCGTCACCGCCAGACCCACGTCGGCAAGCAATTGTTCCCACTGCAACAAGAGAGCATAGGGCCTGCGGGAGCACCAGTAGCTACACACCAGAGAGAGACCCTTTGTGTGCGCTGAGTGTGGCAAGGGTTTCACCCGCATGTCCAGCGTGTTGCAGCACCGGCGTACCCACAGCGGTGAGTGTCCCTTCCCCTGCCCGTCCTGTGGTAAGGGCTTCACCCGCCTTGACCACCTGCTGGAGCACTGGCGAGTCCACACCGGCCAGCGCTCCCGCACCTGCCTGCTCTGCGGTAAGGCCTTTTCCCGCTCCTCCAGCCTGATGGCACACCGCCACGTGGATAGATAGGCGCTGTTTAGGTAGACACAAAATGCTGGATAACGTTTCGGGTCGTTTCTTCAGTCACCCATTCCATCTCTCCAGAGATGCTGCCTGTCCCGCTGAGTTACTCCAGCACTTTGTGTCCTTTTTTGTAAACCAGCATCTGCAGTTCCTTGTTTTTAAACTCTTCTGGTTAACCATCTCTACACCTTCCCCAAAGCCTCCACATCAGTCGTGTAATGGAGTGACCAGAACTGTATGCAATACTGCAATGCTACCTGACCAATGTCCCTTAAAGCTGCACATATACATTCCTTTCTCTCCCCTCTCCCTCCACTCTCCCCCCCCCACTCGTACACAAATTCTCTCCACTCCACCCTCTCATGCCCCCCTCCTCTCTCACACACTCCCTCTCTCATTCCCTGTCTCTCTCACACACTCCCTCTCTCTCTCCCTGTATCTCACACACTCTCGCTCCCTGTCTCTCCCCAGCCCCTCTCTCTGTCCCTCTCTCTCACACACACACACTCCCTCTCTCTGACACACACGCTCCCTCTCTCTCTTGTTCTCTCTCACACACACACCCCTCTCTCTGTCCCCCTCTCTCACACGCACACTCCCGCTCTCTCACACACAGTCCCTCTCTCTCACACACAGTCCCTCTCACACACACAACACCCCCCCCTCGCTCTCTCGCACACACACAGTCCCTCTCTCTCTCACACACACAACACTCCCCCCCTCTCTCTCTCTCACACACACACACTTCCTCTCTCTCGCTCTCTCACGCCGAACACCTCAACATGGTTCGCAATAACCAACCTGATCTCCTGTTGGCTCAGCACTTCAACGCCCCCCTCCCATTCTGAATCCGACCATTCTGCCCTGGGCCTCCATACAATACAATACAATACAATTTATTTGTGATTTGGACCCCAAGGTTTCTGCAGCCATACATTACAAAAACTAAGAAGACCCGAGACACAATTTACACATACATCCATCACAGCGCTGCGATGGAAGGCAAAAGAACGTATCTCTCCACTGCACTCCCCCCCCCCCCCCATGTCAGAGTCAAAGTCAAAGCCCCCGGCGGGCGATGGTGATTATCCCGCGGCCATTTAAAGCCACGCCGGGTGATGCAAGGTCGCGCACCGGGTCTTGGTGATAAAGGCCTGTCTCACGAGTCTGCCGTCATTGGCGGCGAAACGGGAAGAATCTGCCGCCGTAGATCGCGCACTCGTGAGAACGCACAATTCCGGGGCCGTGCGGCGGTGTTCCCAACACCGCACGGTGCTTGTTGAAAACTATATTCTTACCGCACAACCTCCACCAGTGATGCACGAGTGCGGCACGGCCACCCGCACGGGCCGCCGCCAGTGTGGCTCGAGCGCCGTGCGTCAAACTTCCACTGCCACAGCCTCCGCAAGTGAGGCACGTGTGCGGCACGGCCGCAGGCACAGCCACCGCTACAGCGCCGCAATCAGGACGCCGCCGCCGCTGGTGAGTCACGTGCGGCGGGCCGACGTCATCGCAGTCGGCCCGCCCTTTTTTTTACTTACCGCAAGCACGTGGGACCAGCCGTATTTGAATTACTCGGCCCCCCGCGCAGCATCCGTGCGGCGCTCCCGTGGATAGGCTCGACGCTCTCGCCGTTGCCGTGCGGTCCCCTCTACCGGCGACGCCGCGCTTCACCACCGATGACCGCAAACAGGTTAGAGCCCCAGCGCGCGCTCGCAAAGTCCGGCGGCCATTCCAAGCCTCGCGGGGCGGTGATGTAAAGCCCCGCTCCAGGTGCTCTTCAACCCCGCAACTCGGGCTGGAGAAGCCGCCGCTGCGGAAGCCCCGAAAAAGCGGACTCCCACCAGGGACCCGCGGGCTTCCGGTGTTGCCGTCCGCCAGACCCGCGGCGGTAGCCTCCGAATATCCGGGGGTCGGGTCGCAGCAGCGATTGTTTCCACCACAGCTCCACCCGCTCCGGACTCGGCCAGCCCCGTGACGGTGAGAAGTCCGCAGCTCCGCAATTGGAGCCCCAGGTCGCTCCTGCTGGAGGCCGCTCCACGTTGCCCAGCCCCAACGACAACGGAGATCCGACAAAGAAAAGGTCGGGTCTCCCGTGCAGGGGAAAGTTTTTAAAAGTGTCCGCCACCCCCCCACACACATACCCCGACAAAAAAATAAAATAAAAAGAACATAAAAACGAGACAAAAATAATAAAAAAAGACAGGAGGACTGCAGAGGCCGCTGCTGACGAGAGTCGCGACGCCCACCGAAAATGGCTAGAGTGAGGCCCATCGTAAATTGGAGGAGCAGCACCTCATATATTTCGTTTGGGCAGTTCGCACCCCAGTGGTATGAACATTGACTTCGCTAATTTCAGGTAGTCCCTACTTTCTCCTCCCCTTCTCGGCTCTCCCTCAGCCCACTGGCTCCACCTGTTACTTTCTTCTTCCCGCCTCCCCCACCCCCACATCAGTCTGAAGAAGGGTTTCGACCCGAAATGTTGCCTATTTCCTTCGCTCCATAGAAACTGCCTCACCCGCTGAGTTTCTCCAGCATTTTTGTCTACCTTCGATTTTCCAGCATCTGCAGTTCCTTCTTAGGCATTTTAAAGTATTTTTTAAAGAAAGTTTTGATGCATTTGTGCCTTACATAACAAATAAAGCAAGTTTATCCTGACCTCACTCTGAAATAATTTAATTTGGTCCGTAAATTAAAAATGGAGATTTGATGAAAAACAGAAAGCAGTCAAATTTAAAAGAGAATTTTCCCAGCAGAATAAAGTCTGGGAAATCTTAGAAGCTTGGTTTATACTAATCACTGAAACAATGTATTAACATAGAGATGTATTGACTGGGCACAGCACCATATTAGATATCTGTCTGAACTGCCTGTCCCTGCTAAGGACAAGGTAGTGGCTTTCATCCAAGTCTTACAAGCTTCAGCTGAGCTAGTATCTTACCCCTTTTAATAGGTTCGTTAATACCTCTTATACTCCAACTACAAAATGAGATTCCTCCTAGGTTCTTTTGTGTGGTGTCATGCATTATGAATAATTATAGTACCTTTAATTCTTGTGGTGCATCCCAATCCCAGGTCTTTAGGTATTGGGGGAGCTTTTGAATTTTTAAGTTTTGCTGTTATGTCCATTTTACGCGTTTCCCCAAAGTTAACTTTAATCTTGGGTTTCTTGTTGTTTAGAAATCTCCTTCCCATGTATCTAACATGTAGATAACATAAATGTCCAAATTCTTCTCGACAAATGGAGTCCCCTCGTAAAGGACATCGTTTGTTATCCTTTTGGAGACTTGCCTGCTAAACACAGTGACCAAAAGCAGATGTTAAAGCACGATTGCGACAGATATGAACCTACTGTAGACAGAACTACAAAAGTCTATCATCCCCCTACTGATAAGGAACTCTGCTTCTCAGCAGAATATTTCAGATTTAGCTATTTTAACTACATTCTATCTTGGCAACGCTCCCATCATGCTCCCCAGTATGTGAGCTACAGTGTTAAACAAATTATAACTTATTCATCTTCCTTATAATTCTCACAATTTCCGACAACAGTACACATTTTTGTTTTGTTTTGCAGAGCTTGAAATCTCCGATTGCACATATCGAGTACCAGGAAGAACGGAATTATGCGATGCAGCTTGAGCAAATGTTATTCATTCTTACAAATATAAGGACGATTTAAAGTTTGACTGAAACAAAGAATCATATTCAGGATTATAATCTATACATCATGAACTATTTTCTGCCTCTGTATTATCCCTGTTGATATATGAATTGCTCTAATGAATTTGCTTGAACTGATTGTATCCATGAATGGTATGTTGGATCTGAGTGGATAGGAGGCAGCACATCCTTTCACTGTTTCTCGATACTTGTGACAGTAATATTCCAAGCCTAACCTAACCAAACCCAATGATCAGAGGTAAGAGCCAAATATGTACCAAATACCAAATATCAAGTGGGCGATATGCAGAGTACTGCCCTGCCGACAACAAATTCAGAAGGTTCAGAAGGTATGATCAGAGCCGGAATGATCGTACTGTGATGGCGATTCAGATTCATAGACGACATTGATATTCAAGAGACCTGATGAATGGTTGTTAAGCACAAACAAACTGTTGAACAAATGCGAAGTGAAAGTGAAGACTGGGGCAGGAGGAGTAACACAGTAAAACGCTGCTGCTGTATTGTAGTCCGCAGTAATTGTCGGACATCTACACATACAAGAGGAAAACAGGAAATACTCAGATGACTCTGAAGACATCGTGGAGAGAGGAGGGATATCTAATGTTATAAATGGATAACCTGATCAAATCCCCGATTCTTGTGAAGTAAATGCACGATATGGTGGCGTTTCACCAAATACAAGAATGCCGCACTCCGCATTAGAGTGCAAACTGGCGCATCAGTGCACCTGAACATTGATGCAGAATCAGTTGCTGCCGAACATTTATTGCTCAACACAAATAACGAAAGATGGTCACCTATTTACCTCTTGCTACTGTCGAGATGGCAGCTAGATTTCCAAACGTAGTGACTTGAAATGCCAGCTTCGACTCAACATATCTCAACGACCGCATCTGATAGCTCGTTCCGTACATGTATCGCTGTCTGAGTGTAGAGTCTTCCCGTCAGGTTCCTTGTAAATCTTGCTCCGCTCACCATATACCCATGATCTCTGGTTTTTGATTCCCCATTCTGTAGAAAAGACTGTGCATTCTCTCGATCTATTCCGCGTATATACCTTTATAAGCAACATTCAGCTTCCTGTGCTCCAATGAATAAAGTCCTCATCCCTACCAAGAGTTCGGCCCATACATGGATAGTGTAGCGAAGTCCTGCTCTAACGACTGACGGTGATACTACAAATGGAGAAACGTGTATACACTGGTCCGTGAGTCATTTAGTCACACAGTAGAGAAACAGACCAAACACCTATCTACATCTATGCTATCTATTTACTAATTCCCATTTACTAGCACTTGATCAGCAGAACATTATGCCCTGACACTATATCTTTCAAGTAAGGCGGTACCTACAATACGATGCAGAATCTGAAGTTGAGGTTTATCCCACGGATCAAGGAACTGCCAAAGGAGCAACAATTGATCAGATCATCTACGCTGTGGAGTTTGGAAGAACGACAAGTGAATATATTAACACTGTAAATGTCGGATTCTGCGAGGGCTGACAGAATAGGTATTGAAAGCATTACACAATCGCTAGATGGGTGATGACGTTAGGATACAAGTTTCAGAGTAGGTGTTTACCATGGAGTGAATTGAGATGAGAAGCAATTTATGCTCGCAAATATATCTGAACCTCCAGTACCAAGATATCCTGAAATCGGAGGGAGAGGAGCCAGAGGTTGTGGTACATATAGGTACCAATGACATAGGTAGAAAAAGAGAAGAGGTCTTGCAAGGAGAATTTAGGGAGTTGGGAGGAGAGTTAAGGAGAAGGACTACAAAGGTAAAAATCTCAGGATTACTACCTGTGCCACGCGACGGTGAGAGTAGGAATGGAGTGAGGTGGAGGATAAATGCATGGCTGAGGAACTGGTGCAGCGGGCAGGGAATCAAATTTCTGGATCATTGGGACCTCTTTTGGGGAAGGTGTGACCTGTACAGAAAGGACCGGTTGCACTTGAACCCGAGGGGGACCAATATCCTGGCGGGGAGATTTGCAAAGGCTACTGGGGAGACTTTAAACTAGAACGGTTGGGGGGAGGGACTCAAATAGAGAAAACCAGTGGAAAATGTGGGAGGCAGGAGGCAGAGAAGGGAAGCACTCGGACCCAAAATGTAGGGGAGAAAGAAGAAAAAGATAATAAACAGAGAATAAGTGGTGGTGGGTTTCTTAAATGTGTATATTTTAATGCTAGGAGCATTGTAAGAAAGGTGGATGAGCTTAGAGCCTGGCTTGACACCTGGAAGTATGATGTTGTGGCGATCAGTGAAACATGGTTGCAGGAGGGCTGTGATTGGCAAATAAATATTCCAGGATTTCGTTGCTTCAGGGGTGATAGAATTGGAGGGGCAAGAGGTGGGGGTGTTGCATTGCTTGTCAAGGAAGATATTACTGCAGGGCTTTGGCAGGATAGATTAGAGGGCTCGTCTAGGGAGGCTATTTGGGTGGAACTGAGAAATGGGAAAGGTGTAGCAACACTTATAGGGGTGTATTATAGACCGCCAAATGGGGAGCGAGAATTGGAAGATCAAATATGTAAGGAGATAGCAGATATTAGTAGTAAGCACAAGGTAGTGATTGTGGGAGATTTCAATTTTCCACACATAGACTGGGAAACACATTCTGTAAAAGGGCTGGATGGTTTGGAGTTTGTAAAATGTGTGCAAGATGGTTTTTTGCAGCAATACATAGAGGTACCCACTAGAGAAGGGGCAGTGCTGGACCTCCTGTTAGGAAATGAGACAGGGCAGGTGGCGGAGGTATGCGTCGGGGACGACTTCGGGTCCAGTGATCACAATACCATTAGTTTCAATATAATTATGGAGAGGGTCAGAACTGGACCTAGGGTTGAGATTTTTGTTTGGAGAAAGGCTAACTTTGAGGAGATGCGAAAGGATTTAAAAGGAGTGAATTGGGACATGTTGTTTTATGGGATGGATGTAGAAGAAAAATGGAGGACATTTAAGGGTGAAATTTTAAGAGTACAGAATCTTTATGTCCCTGTTCGGTTGAAAGGAAATAGTAAAAAATGGAAAGAGCCATGGTTTTCAAGGGAAATTGGACACTTGGTTCGGAAAAAGAGAGAGATCTACAATAATTATAGGCAGCGTGGAGTAAATGAGGTGCTTGAGGAGTATAAAGAATGTAAAAAGAATATTAAGAAAGAAATTAGAAAAGCTAAAAGAAGATATGAGGTTGCTTTCGCAAGTAAGGTGAAAGTAAATCCAAAGGGTTTCTACAGCTATATCAATAGCAAAAGGATAACAAGGAATAAAATTGGTCCATTAGAGAGTCAGAGTGGACAGCTATCTGCAGAGCCAAAAGAGTTGGGGGAGATATTGAACAATTTCTTTTCTTCGGTATTCACGAAGGAGAAGGATATGGAATTATGTGAGGTAAGGGAAACAAGCAGAGTAGCAATGGAAACTGTGAGATTCAAAGAAAAGGAGGTGCGGACACTTTTGAAAAATATGAAAACGGATAAGTCTCCAGGTCCTGACAGGATATTCCCTAGGACATTGAGGGAAGTTAGTGTAGAAATAGCAGGGGCTATGACAGAAATATTTCAAATGTCATTAGAAACGGGAATAGTGCCGGAGGATTGGCGTACTGCGCATGTTGGTCCGTTGTTTAAAAAGGGTTCGAAGAGTAAACCTAGCAATTATAGACCTGTTAGTTTGACGTCAGTGGTGGGCAAATTAATGGAAAGCATACTTAAAGATAATATATATAAGCATCTGGATAAGCATGGTCTGATTAGGAACAGTCAACATGGATTTGTGCCTGGAAGGTCATGCTTGACTAAACTTCTTGAATTTTTCGAAGAGGTTACTAGGGAAATTGATGAGGGTAAAGCAGTGGATGTTGTCTATATGGACTTCAGTAAGGTCTTTGACAAGGTTCCTCATGGAAGGTTGGTTAAGAAGATTCAATTGTTGGGTATTAATGGTGGAGTAGCAAGATGGATTCAACAGTGGCTGAATGGGAGATGCCAGAGAGTAATGGTGGATGGCTGTTTGTCAGGTTGGAGGCCGGTGACTAGTGGGGTGCCTCAGGGGTCTGTGTTGGGTCCACTGTTGTTTGTCATGTACATCAATGATCTGGATGATGGTGTGGAAAATTGGATTAGTAAGTATGCAGATGATACTAAGATAGGTGTGGATAATGAAGTAGATATTCAAAGTCTATAGAGAGATTTAGGCCATTTGGAAGAGTGGGCTGAAAGATGGCAGATGGAGTTAAATGCTGACAAATGTGAGGTGCTACATCTCGGCAGGACAAATTAAAATAGGACGTACACGGTAAATGGTAGCGAATTGAGGAATGCAGTTGAACAGAGGGATCTAGGAATAACTGTGCATAGTTCCCTGAAGGTGGAATCTCATGTAGATAGGGTGGTAAAGAAAGCTTTTGGTGTGCTGGCCTTTATAAATCAGAGCATTGAATATAGAAGTTGGGATGTCATGTTAAAATTGTACAAGGCATTGGTGAGGCCAATTCTGGAGTATGGAGTACAATTTTGGTCGCCTAATTATAGGAAGGATGTCAACAAAATAGAGAGAGTACAGAGGAGATTTACTAGAATGTTGCCTGGGTTTCAGCAACTAAGTTACAGAGAAAGGTTGAACAAGTTAGGTCTTTATTCTTTGGAGCGCAGAAGGTTAAGAGGGGACTTGATAGAGGTCTTTAAAATTATGAGCGGGTTAGACAGAGTGGACGTGGATAAGCTTTTCCCATTGAGAGTAGGGAAGATTCAAACAAGGGGACATGACTTCAGAATTAAGGGACAGAAATTTAGGGGGAACATTACGGGGAACTTCTTTACTCAGAGAGTGGTAGCTGTGTGGAATGAGCTTCCAGTGGAAGTGGTGGAGGCAGGTTCGATGTTATCCTTTAAAAATAGATTGGATTGGGTATATGGACGGGAAAGGAAAGGAGGGTTGTGGTCTGAGTGCAGGTAGATGGGACGAGGGGGAAGTATTTATTTTTAATTTAAAAAAAAAAAATTTTTTTTAAATGTTCGGCACGGACTTGAAGGGCCGAGATGGCCTGTTTCCGTGCTGTTATGGTTATATCGTTATATGGTTATATGGTTACCATGTTGCCCAAACATTAGTGATGATAACTCATTCCGTTCATATAGGGCTGGAGCACGTGTGTTTGTAGACAATGGTGTAATGACGGCTAACGTGACCAGCTGTGGATTAATATGAGTCCTACGTCAGATCCTGTTTAATGTGGAAAATAGGAACAGCCTCGCGCTGTAAATGATGCGTTCAGTAGTGTGTACCTGTATGTGATAGGGGATGGAGTGGCTATTATCTCCAAACGCCGGGACCGAGGTATCTTCTCCGCCTCTACGGCTGAATGCTCGATTATAGCACCAACAATCCTGTCAGTGAGGATAGGTGACACCTCATCCAAAGTAACACCGGACCCTAAAATAAATTATTTTCAGTCCGCTACTATATCTCCTTTACACCGACTACTGGCCGAAATTTGTATCAATGGTACAATAGACAATAGACAATAGGTGCAGGAGTAATCAATTGGGGCCTTCGAGCCAGCACCGCCATTCAATGTGATCATGGCTGATCATCCACAATCAGTATCCCGTTCCTGCTTTCTTCCCATATCCCCTGATTCCGCTATCTTTCATTGCCTTATTAAGTTCTTATTTGAAAGTATCGAGAGAACCGGCCTCCACCGCCCTCTGAGGCAGAGAATTCCACAGACTCGCAATACTCTGAGTGAAAAAAATGTTTCCTCATCTCCCATCTAAATGCCTTACCCCTTATTCTTAAACTATGGCCCCTGGTTCATGCCTCCCCCAACATCGGGAACATGTTTCCTGCCTCTCGCGTGTCCAAACCCTTAATCGTCTTATATATTTCAATAAGATGCCCTCTCACCCTTCTAAATTCCAGAGTTTGCAAGCCCGTAGACTAGGGTACTGCTCAATTCGCTTCTACCGCATTGCGGATATTTAAAATTGTCTAAGTAACTGATGCAGGAAAATACACACCAATGCTGCCAAATATATTCTGTATTCTTTTTTTTATTTTTTTTTATTTTTTTATTTTTTTAAAAACTAGATAGAACTAAAAAGATAGATGAAGCAAAGAAAGAAAAGAGTGAGAAGAAAAAGAGAAAAGAGAAAACAAAAAAACAAAACAAAAAAACAAAAACAAAAACAAAAAAAAAAAGAAAAAGATGGTTAAAGAAGTATGGAAAAATTTATTAAAATAAAAAACTTCATTCGAGATATATTCGTACATTTCAGAGTATAGCATTTCATCCATTCTTTAGCCCGAGCATTAGACAGGTTCCTGTGCTGAACCATTCTGACCCTTTAAATAATCAATAAAGGGAGACCATGTTCCAACGAATAATTCCTGTTTGTCCAACAGGGAAAATCATGGTAATGGGACTTTCTACCCAGCTTGCAAATGCCGACCAATGTGCCCCATCTACACTCGTCACCCCTTCCCGCATCTCGCCCACATCACTCTAAATCATTCCTATCCATGCAGCAGTCCAGCTGTCTTTGAAATATGCCCTAATATATGCCGCAACTACCTCATATGTCAACTCATTCTCTGTTTAAATCCGTATACCCACTGCTCGAGTTTTAACTAATACTGTATATATATGGTATATCTAATGTGTCTGGATTGCACGTAAAACAAAGCTTTTTACTTTAGCTCGGGACATGCAACAATAAACTTAAAACTGAAGCTGATATTTGAACGCCTCTCCTCTTAATTGTTTACAACATCGCGATCCCAGCGGGATGTCTCATTGTATCATCCACTGCTCCAGACGAGACCTTCTGCAAACTTAAATCATATTTTGCAAACATTTGTTGCTTTGTGAATTTACAAAACTCAAATTATCCAACTGCACTTGTCCAGATCTATTGAGAAAGGATTGATGAGGCAGTCTAATTGTCTTTGAACGTTTGTCATATTTTCCGGCGCAACCATTTACTTTCGGTGCAGAGATGGAGTCAATATTTATCTGCGGTAGAAGAGGCTGTCAAAGGAACAACAATTGAGGAGATCCTACACTCTGTGCAGGTTGGAAGATGATATATTCCAAACTCCTGGAACGAGGGATCACCTCCCCGCTCTACCACCGCATGCTCAATTTTAGACTCCCACAGCCCACAATCAATAAGGATAAGTGACACCTCCTCAACAATAACTTCGACGACTGGAGCATCGCAAGGATCCGTTCTCAGTTCGCTACTACACCACCTTTACACCCGCGACCGTACGGCCATATTAAGCCTTAGCTATGAATTTGCAGAAAATATCATTGTGAATGAAAGAATGAATGAATACGTTTATTGGCCAAGTATTCACATACAAGGAATTTGCCTTGGTGCTCCGCCCGCATGTGACAACAACATGCAGTGACAGTTAGGAATGACACATACAGCATTGAACATTAATAATAAAACATTATAGTTTAACAATGTGAATTAAATAAAATAGCAGAGCAAAAGGAGGCTACAGATTTTTGGTTATTGAGTAGAGCTACTACTCGTGGAAAAAGCTGTTTTTATGTCTGGCTGTGACAGCTTTGACAGTCCGGAGTCTCCTTCCAGACGGAAGTGATTCAAAGAGATAGTGGCCAGGGTATGAGGGGTCAGAGATGATCTTACCCGTTCGCTTCCACGAGTAGTGGCTCTACTGAATGGTCGAATGACGGGCAATGGCGGAGCGGAGTACAAGAAGGACATAGTGAGCTTATTGACATGTTGTCGTGACAATTACCCCTCTTTCAGCAAGCCGAAGCAGATAGTTTTTGACCTCAGGAAGCAATGTAGAGTATTTGTCCCAATCTGCATCAATGGCACGGAATGGTTGAGAGCTCAAGTTCCATGTGTTAATTCACCAACGATATGTCTTGTAGTAAGCACATTGATGCGTAACCCACGAAGGTACACCATCATCTGTACTTCATCAAGAGACTGGGACAATTGGCATGTCTACAGTGATACTTATAAAACTTCTAGAGATGGAGCATAGAAATCATATTGTCGGGTTGGATTACATTTTGGTTTGGGTACAGATCTGACAAGACCGGGAGGATTTGGAGAGAGTTGTAAATGTAGCCCAATCCATCATGTAGACCTGACGTCACACCATTGTCTCCATCTACACTTCACGCTTCTTCGGGGAAAAATTACCCAACATCATCAAAGATGTCTAAATCGGGTCAGTTCTTCTTGCCTGTTCTCTTATCTGCCAGAAGGTACAGAAGGTTGAAAGCGCACATCACAGCAGAATGGCTTGTTTTCCATCGTTATCGAGCTTCTGCCCGATCCCTCCATATGCGAGGATACTATTCGATTCGTATTGCCCCATTGTACACATTGGACTTTGTTTATAAAAATGATGGTCCACGAGAAGCTACAAATCTGAGAACCTCATTCTGTACTCTGTATATCTACCTATTGTCATGGAGTCACACAGTAAGGTAACAGCTCCTTCAACCCAGCTCACCCATGCCGACTAATGTGCCCCATCTACGCTAGCATCCTTACAGTGTTTGGCAAAAATCACTCTAAACCTTTCTATCCATGCACCTGTCCAATGTGTTTTAAATATTGTCATAGCTTCTGCCTTAGCGACGACCTTTGGCAGCTTATTCTATGTACCCACCACCGTCTGTGCAAATCTATATTCCCACCACCCCTGTATGAATACACAGAGACAGCACCCTCTGTCCTCGCCTCTGAACTGATTGCATCTATTTATGGTACATCTGACCAGTCTGAATAGCATGAACAACAAAGGGTTTAATGTTCTTCGGTACATGTGACAATAAGGAACATAACACAAAAGCTAAAACTCCATGCGGCTCACATCGTAATTGTGTACAACACCACAAATCCAGCGGGGTGCCTCATGGTTTATCGACGGACTACAACATCCTTCGCTCCACCTGCGCACGTCGGTACAGTTTAATAACATGTGTTGTACATGTAGGAGAGGATGTTGTGCTTTACCCGTACCCTATATCTAACTTTACTCAGATAGGCACAGACAACAAATAAAACAGCTCATAGATCAGTGGTGAGGCAACCGAACAAGTCGATTTAATACAGGCCTCGGCGATGTACATCGCGAAACAGTGTGAGGAAGCTCAACCTGCTTCAAACTCCCACGGTAACTGTAGGATTCTTCTACCCTCGTGACACAATGGTTACTTGTGGAGTTGAAATACAACATCATTAATCAATGTCTCTGTAACCTTTCATCTTTGCGTTTCCCCAAAGTTAACTTTAATCTTGGGTTTCTTGTTGTTTAGAAATGTCCTTCCCATGTATCTAACATGTATATATCATTAATGTCCAGATTCTTCGCGACAAATGGAGTCCCCTCGTAAAGGAGATCGTTTGGGAACCTTTTGGAGACGTGCCTGCTAAACAGAGTAACCAAAGGTAGCTGTAATCCAAGATTGCAACAGATATGAACCTACTGTGGACAGAACTACAAATGACTATCCCCCTTACTGATAAGGAAGCCTGTTTCTCATCAGAATGTTTCAAATTTAGCTAATTTAACTACATTCTATCTCAGCAACGCTCCAATCATGCTCCCCAGTATGTGAGCTGCAAGGTTAAACAAACTACAACTTATTCATCTTCCTTTTGATTCTCAACGTTTCCGACAACAGTACACATTTTTTATTTGTGTTTTTGCAGAGCGTGAATTCTCCGATTGCACATATCGAGTTCCACGAAGAACGGAATTATGTAATGCAGCTTAAGCAAATGTTATTCATTCTTAAAATATACGGACAATTTAAAGTTTGATTTAAACAAAGAATCATATTCAGGATGATATTCTGTATCATGAACTATATACTGCCTCTATTATTCCTGTTGCTCGATCTAATGACTTCGTTTCAACTGATTGTATCTACGTATTGTATGTCTGATCTGAGTGCATAGGAGGCAACACAGCTTTTCACTGTGTCTCCGTACTTGTGACAGTAACATTCCTAGCCTAACCTAACCAAACCCAATGATCAGAGGTAAGAACCAAATATGTACCAAATACCAAATATCAAGTGGGCGATATGCAGAGTACTGCCCTGCCGGCGACAAATTCAGAAGGTTCAGAAGGTATGATCAGAGCCGGAATGATCATACTGTGATGGCGATTCAGATTCATAGACGACATTGATATTCAAGAGACCTGATGAATGGTTGTTAAGCACAAACAAACTGTTGGACAAATGCGAAGAGAAAGTGAAGACTGGGGCAGGAGGAGTAACACAGTAAAACGCTGCTGCTGTATTGTAGTCCGCAGTAATTGTCGGGCATCTACACATACAAGAGGAAAACAGGAAATTCTCAGATGATCTGAAGACATCGTGGAGAGAGAAGGGACATCTAATGTTATAAATGGATGACCTGATCAAATCCCCGATGCTGTGGAAGTAACTGCACGATATGGTGTCGTTTCACCAAATACAAGAATGCCGCACTCCGCATTAGAGTGCAAACTGGCGCATCAGGGCACCTGAACATTGATGCAGAATCAGTTGCTGCCGAACATTTATTGCTCAACACAAATAACGAAAGATGGTCACCTATTTACCTCTTGCTACTGTCCAGATGGCAGCTAGATTTCCAAACGTAGTGACTAGAAATGCCAGCATCGACTCAACATATCTCAACGACCGCATCTGATAGCTCGTTCCGTACATGTATCGCTGTCTGAGTGTAGAGTCTTCCCGTCAGGTTCCTTGTAAATCTTGCTCCTCTCACCATATACCCATGATCTCTGGTTTTTGATTCCCCATTCTGTAGAAAAGACGGTGCATTCTCTCGATCTATTCCCCGTATATACCTTTATAAGCAACATTCAGCTTCCTGTGCTCCATGGAATAAAGTCCTCATCCCTACCAAGAGCTCGGCCCATACAAGGATAGTGTAGCGAAGTCCTGCTCTAACGACTGACGGTGATACTACAAATGGAGAAACGTGTATACACTGGTCCGTGAGTCATTTAGTCACACAGTAGAGAAACAGACCAAACACCTATCTACGCCTGTGCTATCCATTTACTAATTCCCATTTACTAGCACTTGATCAGCAGAACATTATGCCCTGACACTATATTTTTCAAGTAAGGCGGTACCTACAATACGATGCAGAATCTGAAGTTGAGGTTTATCCCACGGATGACGGAACTGCCAAAGGAGCAACAATTGATCAGATCATCTACGCTGTGCAGTTTGGAAGAACGACAAGTGAATATATTAACACTGTAAATGTCGGATTCTACGAGGGCTGACAGAATAGGTATTGAAAGCATTACACAATCGCTAGATGGGTGATGACGTTAGGATGCAAGTTTCAGAGTAGGAGTTTACCATGGAGTGAATTGAGATGAGAAGCAATTTATGCTCGCAAATATATCTGAACCTCCAGTACCATGTTGCCCAAACATTAGTGATGATAACTCATTCCGTTCATATAGGGCTGGAGCACGTGTGTTTGTAGACAATGGTGTAATGACGGCTAACGTGACCAACTGTGGATTAATATGAGTCCTACGTCAAATCCTGTTTAATGTGGAAAATAGGAACAGCCTCGCGCTGTAAATGATGCGTTCAGCAGTGTGTACCTGTATGTGATAGGGGATGGAGTGGCTATTATCTCCAAACGCCGGGACCGAGGTATCTTCTCCGCCTCTACCGCTGAATGCTCGATTTTAGCACCAACAATCCTCAGTCAGTGAAGATAGGTGACACCTCATCCAAAGTAACACCGGACCCTACAATAAATCATTTTCAGTCCGCTACTATATCTCCTTTACATCGAGTACTGGCCAAAATTAGTATCAATGGTACAATAGACAATAGACAATAGGTACAGGAGTAATCCATTCGGCCCTTAGAGCCAGCACCGCCAGTCAATGTGATCATGGCTGATCATCCACAATCAATGTCCCGTTCCTGCCTTCTCCCCATATCCCCTGATTTCGCTATATTTCAGCGCCCTATTAAGTTCTCTCTTGAAAGTATCCAGAGAACCGGCCTCCACCGTCCTCTGAGGCAGAGAATTCCACAGACTCGCAACTCTCTGTGTGAAAAAAAATGTTTCCTCATCTCCCTTCTAAATACCTTACCCCTTATTCTTAAACTATGGCCCCTGGTTCAGGACTCCCCCAACATCGGGAACATGTTTCCTGCATCTCGCGTGTCCAAACATTTAATCGTCTTATATGTTTCAATAAGATGCCCTCTCACCCTTCTAAATTCCAGAGTATGCAAGCCCGTAGACTAGTGTAGAGTTCAATTCGCTTCTACCGCATTGCGGATATTTAAAATTGTCCAAGTAACTGATGCAGGAAAATACACACCAATGCTGCCAACTATATTCTGTATTCTGCATCTTCCACGTTGCTCTATCTATATTCATAGAATCATCGAATCCTACAACATGGTAATGGGACTATCTACCCAGCTTGCACATGCCGACCAATGTGCCCCATCTACACTAGTCACCCCTTCCCGCATCTCGCCCACATCACTATAAATCATTCCTATTCATGCAGCAGTCCAGCTGTCTTTGAAAGATGCCCTAATATATGCCGCAACTACCTCATATGTCAACTCATTCTCTGTGTAAATCCGTATACCCACTGCTCGAGTTGTAACTAATACTGTATATATATATGGTATATCTAGTGTGTCTGGATTGCACGTAAAACAAAGCTTTTTACTTTAGCTCGGGACATGCAACAATAAACTTAAAACTTAAACTGATATTTGAACGCCTCTCCTCTTAATTGTTGACAACATCGCGATCCCAGCGGGATGTCTCATTGCATCATCCACTGCTCCAGACGAGACCTTCTGAAAATTTAAATAATATTTTTGCAAACATTTGTTGCTTTGTGATTTTACAAAACTCAAATTATCCAACTGCACTTGTCCTGTTCTACGGAGAACGGATTTATGCAAAGTGGCTTGAGCAAATGTTGTTCATTTTCACAAATACACGGACAATTCAGGGGTTGGTGGAAATAACCAACAATATTCAGCATGATCTTCTGTAATTAAATATATTCGGCATTCTGTATCTTCCTCCTCGCTCCATCTGCAGGGCTTTAACTGGTTGTAGTTTAAGATAGAATTAGATTTAGCTCTAACGGCTGAGGGAATCAAGGGATATGGGGAAAAGCCAGAACGGGTAACTGATTTTGGATGATCATCTTGAATGGCAGTGCTGGCTCGAAGGGCCGAATGGCCTACTCCTGCACCTATTTTCTATGTTTCTATATATCTGTATATGGCATATCTGAACTGAATGGATAGCGTGCAATGCCACGCTTTTCATTGTACCTCGAAATATCTGACAATAATAACCAAGCCTAACCTCAGCTAAACTAATCATCTGACATTAGTACCAACTATGATCAGAGAGGGATACTCGTACCATAATTGCTACTATGATTGTCCATGTAACACCAACAGTATTGATATACAAGAGAAGCTGTTGAATGGGGGTGAACAAATGCGAACACAACGTGTGAAGTGGGGACAGGAGGAAGAACTCAGTAAAACACCTGATACCTTATCGTGGACCGTATTAATGACCGTGAATCAGCAATACAAGAGGAAAACATAGTATAGTCAGAAGACTCCGATAACATCCGTCCAGGCAGAAGAAATATGTGATGTCAGAAGTGAATAATCTTATCAATGTTCAAACCATGTACCCAGCACTCTCTATTTGTGTCAAGTCTCCCCTTCAGGTTCCTTGTAAATCTTGCTGCTCTCACATGAAACCTATGAAATCTGCCTTTTGATTCTCAATCCTGGGGAAAATGCCCTGCATTCAGCCTATCTATTCCTCTCATGATTTTATACACCTTCATATCATCACCCCTCAGCCTCCTTCGCTCCAGAGAATAAATTCCTCACCTCTCCCTGCAGCTCGGTCACACAAGGAAAGAGTAGTGCAGTCGTGCTGTGTTAATGCTATCCAATAACTGAATCGCATTTTCTAGCACTTGGTCCATAGAGTATTATGCCTTAGCCCTCTCTCTTTTAAAGAAGGCGATGCGATGCTTTGAAGCGGTGTAGTCAGAAGTGGAGATTTATCCCACGCATCAAGTGGCTGTGAAACGACCAATAATTGACCAGATCCTCTACTCTGTGCAGTTGGTGAGAACAACAAGTCAGTAATTGACGCCGATATGTGGGAGTTTGCGAGGCCCTGAAAGGATGGAGCTTCAGAGCAATAAACAACGGGTATATGGATGGTTACGTTAGGATCAGATGATCAGAATATGAATTCACTTTGGAGTGACTGAGATGTGATGTAATTTACTCTCTCGGATATATCTGGATCTCGAGTACCCTCTACCCCAGAACAACAGTGGTGCCCATTTATTAAATACAAACAGGGTTGGAGCGAAGCTTCTTGTGGCCAACAGGGAACTGAAGACCAATTTGACCAGGTATGGAAAAGAACTTGAGACCAGGATGAGATTGATAATTATGATATTAAATGTCTGAACAGGCTTGAGCTTGTCATTGTGTGTGTGGCCGTGTGTAGCTGTGTCCACAGTGGGAGGTGGGGAGGTGGGGACAGAGTGCTGGTTGTTATCTCCGAACTCCAGAATTTAGGAATGTGCTCTGCCCTCTGCCACTGCTTCCTCGTCTCTACGGCCCACGGACCTCAGTCAATGACAGTAGATGACAACATCTCCTCCATAATAACTCTCAACACCGGCGCCCTGCAAAGATAATTTGTCAGTCCTCTACGATACTCTCTTTACACATTTCGTCCACGGGTTTGCTGACGACACCACTGTGATGGGCCGGACCAGGAACAATGAGGAGACGGAGTTCAGGAAAGAGATAGTGGACTTATTGACATTGCGTCAGAAAAATAACCTACCGCTCAATGTCATCAAGACGAAAAGGATAGTAAATAAATTCTGGAAGCATAGGGGAAGGCATGACCGAATTACGGACAATAACGATACGGAGTACAAGAAGGAGATAGAGAACTTAGTGACCTGGTGTCAGGACATTAACATCTCCGTCAATGTCAGCAAGGCGAAGGAGCTGGCTATTGACTTGGGGAAAGATGGTGGAGTTGATGCCCTAATTTGCATCGATGGAACGGAAATGAACATTGTTTTTTTTTTTTTTTTTTTTTTTTTTTTTTTTTTTTTAATATTTTTTTTAATAGAAGTACGGTAGATTACAGTAATGTACAACACGTATATATTAATACATTTTTTGTACCGCTTCACTTTTTTAAACTTTAAGAAAGAAAAAGAAAGAAGTAAGAAAAGTGAAGAAAGTGCACAAAGGTTGTGAAGTGCAAAAGAGTGTTGGGAAAAGAAAGCCCCTTAGAAAAGAAGTTAGAGAAGGAAGTAAAGTTAGAAAATAGACCCTAGAAAAGAAAGAGAAAGAAAGAAGGAACAATCGCTCTATTATAACTCTTATACCATACTTCATAGAGAAGGAACTACCAACCAAGTCTGTTTTTATTTTACCTCCCATTACCAGGTCCAGATACCTTTTATTTATTTATTTGTTTTTCTAAATTACTATTGCACCTCATGCTTGTAATAGGTCCAAAAACGTAGACCACGTCTTTTGAAATTGGTCTACTTTGCCTACTAGGAGGAATCTCATCTCTTCCAGATGTAATGTTTCCAACATATTTGATGTCCACATTTTTATTGTTGGTGTGGGCGCATTTTTCCAGAATTTAAGTATAAGTTTTTTTCCCATTATTAGCCCATAATTGAGTAAATTCTTCTGATACACGTTTAATTCAGGAATACCTTCCGATATTCCAAAAATAATCCATTCTGGTTTTGGTACCAGTTTTATTTTGATTAATTTTGAAAAAATCTCAAATATTTCAAACCAGAATTTTTGGATTTTTGTACAAAAAACAAAAGAATGTGCTATGGTAGCTTCTTGACATATACATTTATCACAGATTGGTGAGACGTTAGGAAAGATTTTATTTAGTTTGGTTTTTGAATAATATAATCTATGTAATGTTTTAAATTGGATAAGCGTATGTCGTACGTTGATCGAGCATTTATGCACCTGTAATAAATGATTATCCCAACTCTCTTTTGAAATTTTTATACCTAGATCTTGTTCCCAATCTCTTCTAATTCCATCTGTTGTGGGTATTTCTATATTTAAGATGATATTATATAAGTATGATATTAAATTAACTGATTCCGCCTTTGTCTTCATTGCTTCATCTAGTAAGTCGGAAGGCATATTATAATAATCTTTTGTGTGTGTTTTCAAATAGTCACAGATTTGTAGATATTTAAAATATTGATTATTTTTCAAATTATATTTCAGTTGTAGTTGTTGGAATGATAGTAATTTTTCTAATTCATACAGATCTTCGAGCGTTTTGATTCCCATTCTTTCCCATTGTATAAATGATTTATCTATGATTGAAGGTTTAAACGATGGGTTATTGACTATTGGTATTAAGAGAGATAGGTTTCTTAATTTTAGATTCTGTTTTATTTGCTTCCATGTTCTAATAGTGCTATATATAATTGGATTTTTATTATAATTTTTATTATTCAAATTTATTGGAGAGAGAATAATCGCTCCTATATTATTCGGGGAGCAATCCCCTTTTTCCAGTATAATCCAGTCCACCTGCTGGGCAGAATTGTCCAGCAGGTGAATCATATTTTTAATATTTACTGCCCAGTTATAATACATAAAGTTAGGGAGCGCTAGACCCCCCAACTCTTTTCGTTTGTTAAGGTGTGTTCTTTGTATTCTGTGGGATTTGTAATCCCATATAAAATTTGTAATGTCTGAGTCCAGTTTTTTGAAAAACTTTTTTGGGAGATATATAGGTATTGATTGAAATAGGTAAAGGATTTGTGGTAAGAAAATCATTTTTATAGCATTTATCCTACCTATTAAGGACATCGGAAGTGTTTTCCAAAATTTAATCAAATTATTTAATTTCTTAAGTAGGGGATTATAATTAGCTTTAAACATATCATGGTAATTTCTAGTAATCTCAATTCCTAAATATTTGAATTTTTCCATAGCTATTTTAAAAGGGAATTTCCTGAGATGTGTTGAGTCTTTTGGTTTAATCGACATAATTTCACTTTTGTTCCAATTTATTCTATATCCTGAAAAGGATCCAAAGTCCTCAATTAAGTTTAATATATTTGGTATACTAATTTGTGGTTTTGTGATGTACAGTAGTACATCATCAGCATATAGGGATAGTTTGTTGTTTGAATATTTTGTGTTATAACCGTGAATATTCGAGTGTGTTCTTATTTTTTCAGCAAGGGGTTCAATTACCAAAGCAAATAACAGCGGTGATAGTGAACATCCTTGTCTGTTGCCCCTAGATAATTCGAATTTTGAAGATAATATATTATTAGTTAGTATTCTAGCCGTAGGTTTGTTATATAGTAGTTTTATCCATGCAATAAAGTTTTCTCCCAATTGGAATTTTTGCAATACTTTGATCATATAGTCCCATTCTACTTGATCAAACGCTTTTTCTGCGTCCAGTGAGATGATAGCTAACTCTTGGTCATAAGATTTATGTGAATGCATTATGTTAAGCAAACGTCTCAAATTATTAAATGAGTGTCTCTTAGGTATAAATCCTGTTTGATCCTCATGTATTAGTCTACTAACATACTTGCTTAATCTATTGGCTAATGTTTTTGCTATTATTTTCTGATCCGTATTTAACAAAGCAATAGCTCTATATGATCCTGGTTCTTCTATATTTTTATCTTTTTTAAGTATTAATATGATCGTTGATTCCGCTAGTGTTTCAGGTAGGTTTTGCTCTTTATAAGCATATGTATACATTTTTTGTAATCGTGGAGTAACTATATCATAAAAAGATTTATAAAATTCATTACTGAATCCGTCTGGTCCTGGTGTTTTTCCATTTTTTAGTGTTTTTATTGTGTCTTCTATCTCCTTAGAAGTAATTTGTGCTCCCAGTTCCTCTTGTTCCCTGCGATCTAATTGTGGTAGATTACAATTATCTAAAAATTCTGAGATTTTATTATTGTCTATTGACGTTTTAGATGTGTATAGATTCTGGTAAAATTGAGCAAATCTTTTATTAATATCCTTGGGTAGTGTTAATACTTCCCCTCTATCTGATTTAATCTTTAATATTGCATTCTCTTTTTCCCGTTTTTTAAGTTGTCGTGCTAGAAGTTTGTGGGGTTTGTCCCCGAATTCGAAGTGTTCTTGTTTTGTGATTTGAAATAATGTTATAACTTTCTCTGACAGTAATTTATTTAACTGAAATTTCAGTAGTAGTATTTTATTATGTTTATCCATAGTTGGGTCTTTAGCATTATCTATATCTAACTGTTTTATTTGATCTTCTAAGTGTCTTTGTTCATTCTTATTCTTTTTATTTTGATAAGCTTGAAATGAAATAATGACTCCTCTTATAAATGCTTTGAAGGATTCCCATAATAACGTGGGGGATATCTCTGGTGTATCATTTAACTCAAAAAATAGATCCATCTGTTTTTTTAGATAGATACTCCCTTGAGGGTCTTTTAAAATTTGTGAGTTAAACCTCCAGAACGGTTTATTCATAGACATTCCTTCTAGTTTTAGAACAAAAGTTAACGGAGAATGATCTGAGATCGCATTAATATGATATTTAGGATTCAGAGATTGCGAAATTAATTTTGTATCCACAAGAAAATAGTCTATCCGTGAATATGTTTTATGCACCATTGAATAAAACGAGTAATCCCTTCCCGTCGGGTTTGCAATCCTCCATACATCTGTTATATTTGTGTTTTCCATATATGTGTGTAAGAGTTCACTGGTTTTAGATTTCGTCTGACCTTTTTGTTTTTGCATCGATTTATCTAAATAAGGATCTAAAACACAATTAAAATCTCCTCCGATTATAACATTTTGATAATTAGATTCTGCAATTATATTCAGAATTTTATTAAAAAATTGAGGGTTATCAAAGTTGGGCGCATATATGTTTACCAGCGTAATTGGCATATTATTGATCTCCCCTGCTACTATAAGATATCTCCCTTCCTTATCTAAAATAGTGTTCTTTGATTTAAATGGAATTCCTTTACGAATAATAATTGCAGTACCTCTAGATTTGGAGGTAAATGAAGAGTGAAATGTTTGGCCTATCCAGTTCGCCCTCAGTCTTGTCTGATCTTGCTGTTTAAGATGTGTTTCCTGTAGAAACGCAATGTCCGTGTTGTATGATTTCAACTGAGCTAGTATCTTGCCCCTTTTAATAGGTTCATTAATCCCCCTTATATTCCAACTACATAATGTGATTCCTCCTATTTTCTTTTGATTGTCGTCATGCATTTTTACCAGTTTTAATGACCTTAATTATTGTGGTGCGTTCATACCTCCGGACTCTGGTTATTTTGGGAGTATTTCTATTATAGACTTCCTTGGTAGTTCTCCTGCGCGATTGTCCTTGAAGAAAAAACACACAGATGTGACATATTGTGATTAAAAAAAATATATATAAATCAAATAAATTTACGGTGTCTAAAATTTCAACACCGTAGTGAGTGGCCCACTCGTCTGTGGGGTACGACATCCATAACGCTTCCGGCGTAGTTGGTATAAAGTTAGCCCCGCTGTATTTATTACCCAAAATCTATGGGGTCATTACCGTTTCCAATTCAGTTCTATTTCACCCAGTTACAATTTATATATATGTCAAATGTATTCGATTCCATATCCTACTCACTCTTTATCTCTTAACTATTTTAAAATGAATTTAGTATTGTTAAAGTGAGCGGTTTACTGAGTGGATTAACCGGAGTCAGGTTCCTGGAATTGTGCCAGGTGCCTGATATCCTCTCCTCTCCACGAGCTGCGAACATAGGTGATAACTGCTGTCTGCGTTATGACGCAGGCACCACAGTTTTATCAGTTTCAAATATTATTTCTATATTAGTATTGTTAATTATTAATTATGATTAATTCTCAGCATTTTGTAAAACTATATAAGCCGTATATATTTTTCATACCAACCTCGAGTGTATATTATCTCTTAACTATTTTAAATTGGTTTTAATATTGTTAAAAATGAGCTGTTCGCTGGAAGGGTTAACGGGAGTCTGGCTCCTGGAGTTATGCCAGGTACCCGGTCTCCCCCTCCCTCCACTCTCGAGCTGCATAGCACTTGCTGTTATCTGCTAAACAGAGCAGACTGCACATTTTTTATCTATTTCAATTGCTATTTCTATATTAGTATTGTTAATTGTTAATTATTATTAGTTCTCAGTTTTTTCAGTTTTTTATAAACAATATAAGCCATGTGATGTTTTTCACTCTCAGCCCAGCAGTTCGTCCCGTGTTATCAGGTTTTCCTCGTTTGAGCACGTAGTGTCCTTGAATTACATAGCACAATGTTCCAGCGAAGATAATAATGTCTAGCCACGTCTCACTGAGAATCTGTTGCTTGAAGTCAAATAAAAAATAAAAAATCAGTGTTCAGTTAATTCACTTTCCTTGTGATACTCTTGTTGGAAGAATAAGCAAGTTCGTTTGTTCATGTCGTCTTGGTTTTCAATCTCCAGTTGATGCAGCCTTAGTCGCGATTTCTTGAGCGTATTTGAGAGATTCATCCGAATTAGTGAATGTTTTTGACACTCCCTCAAAGGTAATACGCATTCTAGCCGGATAGAACACTCCACACAAAACTCTCTTAACACCATAAAGAACTTCTCTGGTCTGTGAGAACTTTCTTCTCTTTTGCTCAATCTCATAAGGGTAGTCCCGTAGGAGTTTAATAGTATCACCTCTGTACATCATCTTCTCTCCGTGGTTGATTTTTTTCATCAGCGCTTCCATTGTTGAGATATCCCGAAGTTTAATTATGATCTGTCGTGGGTAGGCATGTTCTCTTTGAGATCTTGATTTAAATCTGGGGAGTCGATGTGCTACTTCAATTACAGGTACTTCTGGTAGCTTCAGTACGTGTTTAATTAGGTTGGCAGCGAACTCACAAACATTGTCCCCCTCAGCTCCCTCTTTTACACCACGTATTCTTATATTTTGGCGTCTTGAGCGAGCTTCTAGGTCAACACATTTATTCGAAACCTTTGTGACTTGGTTCTTGAGACTATCTATTTCTGACTTCATAGTCTGCATCTCTCCAGCCATCACTTCCACAACAGCTTCCAAATCTTTCACTGCAGATGTATTTGCAGCCACAGTTTCGTGCACAGCCTCAAACATCTTTGTGGTCTCTTCTGCCACCTTTTCAATTTTTATCGATAATCCTTTTTCCACACCTTCAATTCTTTTTTGGAGAGCCTCAATACCCTCAAGTATTTTATCATTACCGGCCATCAATTTACTGTTCCCAGCTTCCATATCATTTTTGATATCTCTTACCGAGTTTCTTAAGTCCTCCATTTCGGCTTTCTCTTTTGCAGATCGAGTAGCCATTCCAGAGACCTCTCCAGAGGTCAGTTCTGAAGTTTCTTGCTGTTCCAGAGTCTTCAGCAGATGTTTTGAGATTTTCCTCTGTGGGCTCTGACCTGGAGATGTACTTTTCATTTAAAATGACTTTCCCTCCGTTAAAATCGCGGCGCTTACTGATGACGTCATCAGCACCGCGACATGAAGCTCCGGTAAGTTTTTAAAAACGGTCCCGACCTCCAGACCCGATTTTAACGCGAAAAATCGCGATTTTTTCAGCGGAGCTAAAAAGTTTGCGACTGCTAGCAAAGCATGACGCAACCGGCGAAATGAACATTGTTGAGAGGTCATGTTGCATGGCGTTAATCTTATCAACAATATGTTGGGGAGCAATCACTTTCATGCGACACTCAATAAGTCACATCAACACCTCTACTTCAGGAGGAGACTGGGAAAAATAATAAATCTGATCCTAAAGCTAAAACATAATGCGCCGCGTATCATAGCTATTTACAACAGCACAAACCCAGCTGGATGTCTCAGAGCTTGCAGAAGGATTGCATCATCCATCATTGTGTACCTCGGCACAGTTAATGAATATATTTTGCACAAATTGCTCGCTTTGTGTTTTTACAGGTCGAATTCCCCAAATGCACTGGGCATTTCCAAGGAGAACGGGATGATGCAATGCTGGTGGATAATATAGAGTCATGGTGTCAATGAATCATACAGTGTGGAAACTGGCCTTTCGTCCCATTTGCCCCCACCCACAAACATGTCACATCTACACGAGTCCCCCGGCCTGCGTTTGGCGCGTGTTACTCTAAACCTGCCCTATGCATGTACCTATCCAAATATTTCAAACGTTGCGATAGTACGTGCCTCAGCTGTCTGCTCCGGCCGCTGGCCCCATAGACTCGCTCCCCTTTGTTTAAATTATATCCATCATGTTCCTATTAAATATTTCCCCCTCACGTTAAACCTATGTACTCTGGTTCTCGATTCGCCTATTCTGGGCAGGGGACTGTGCGTCTCCGCGATCTATTATTCTCCTGGTTTTGTGCACAAATGCTCATATTTACAAATACATTCAGGATTTCTTGGAAATAAGCACAACATTGACATGACATTCGGTTTCGTCAAATGTAATCTTCATTCTGTATCTCCACCGGGTGGCGACAGTAATGGCCTCCTCGCCAACAGTCTGTGTCGTGCTTTTTCTGTTTTTTAATTTTTTTAAATTATGTCTTAAATGTATGTTTCAATGCGTCTTGCTATGTTTTATGTAGAGGTGCGGGGAGGGGTGCCGGGGGGAACTTTTCCAGTCCCGTACCTCGACGGAAATGCGATTTCTCTCCGTGTCGCATGTCCGTCCCCCTGCGGCCTAACAACGTGGAGCGGTGCCGCTTTTACTGGAGTCCGGCCCGAAGCCTCCAGCGGCGGGCGCGGCATGGACTTATCATCCAGGAGCGTGCGTTCCTTTGCCGAGGATCGCCAGCGACAGTTTTCCGACCGCGGGGCCTGTGGACTTCAACATCGTGTAGCCGCGATCTCCGGTAAGAGGAGGCCGAGTCGGGAGCTCCATGCCGCGGAGTGTTCCGATTCATTTCCACGTTGGAGTGTCGATCATCCCGACGCGAGGGCTTGAACAACGGACCGTCGGCAGCGGCGAACTGCGGAGGGTTCAAAGACCCCGACCACGGGTGAACAAAGGAGGAAGATGACTGAACTTTATTGCTTCCGTCACAGTGAGGAATGTTGATTCCATTGTGGTGGATGTTTATGGTACATTTTATTTTATGTGACAGTGCGTATTGTTGCTTTGCACTCAGTATGGCTGTATGGTAACTCAAATATCACTGTACCTCAATTGGTGCATATGACAATAAACGCCAACTTGAACTTGAACTTGAACTTTGCTTCATCCAAAGCACGAGTTTGAATTGATTGTGCCCATGTATGGTAGGTCTGATCTGAGTGTATAACATGCTAAACCACGCGTTTCACTGTACCTCGGCATGTAGTAATAATATATGTAGCCTAACCAAGGCAAACCTCATGATTGGAGATAAGTAATAACTGTGATCAGAGCGGGTCTATTGGTAATATGATGGGGACAAAGAATGTCCACGTGACACACCCGGTTTTGCTGTACAAGAGAAGTAAAAGAATCGTTGTTCACCACGAATAAATAGTTCAACAAATACGAAGAAGGGTTGGGAGGAGGAGAAAGAACACAGTAAAATGCTAATACTGTATTGCACACCGCCGTTATTGCTTGGCATCTGAAATACAAGAGGAAGACTGATAAACCCAGAAGATTCAGAAGACTTGATGGGACAACGAATCTAATGTCAGAAATGAATGACCTTATCAAAGCTCCTATCTTGTAGAAACAAGTGCACGCTGTGTTCTTGTTTCGCAAAGCACACGCCCGCAAACATTGCTGTTGCACCACACTCTGGGTTAGAGTGTAAACTGGCTATTCAGCGCATCTCAACATTGCTGCAGGATCAGTTTCTGCCCAATATTAATTACTCTACAGAAATATACAAACATAGCTACCAATTACAACTGTCGAGTTGCTTATTCAAGGAAATAGTGGTGAACCCGCCTGACGAAGATACCACGTGTGGAGAAATGTGCATATACTGGGCCAATAGTCATTGAATCACACAGCAGAGAAGAGGTCCTGAAAGGAGAATTTAGGGAGTTGGGAGGAGAGTTAAGGAGAAGGACCGCAAAGGTAACCATCTCAGGATTACTACCTGTGCCACGCGACAGTGAGAGTAGGAATGGAATGAGGTGGAGGATAAATGCGTGGCTGAGGAACTGGTGCAGTGGGCAGGGATTCAAATTTCTGAATCATTAGCACCTCTTTTGGGGAAGGTGTGACCTGTACAGAAAGGACGGGTTGCACTTGAACCCGAGGGGGACCAATATCCTGGCGGGGAGATTTGCAAAGGCTACTGGGGAGACTTTAAACTAGAACGGTTGGGGGGAGGGACTCAAATAGAGAAAGCTAGTGGAAAATGTGGGAGGCAGGAGGCAGAGATGGGAAGCACTCGGACCCAAAATGTAGGGGAGAAAGAAGAAAAAGATAATAAACAGAGAATAAGTGGTGGTGGGTTTCTTAAATGTGTATATTTTAATGCTAGGAGCATTGTAAGAAAGGTGGATGAGCTTAGAGCCTGGATTGACACCTGGACGTATGATGTTTTGGCGGTCAGTGAAACATGGTTGCACGAGGGCTGTGATTGGAAACTAAATATTCAAGGATTTCGTTGCTTCTGGGGTGATAGATACATAGATACATAGAAAATAGGTGCAGGAGTAGGCCATTCGGCCCTTCGAGCATGCACCGCCAGTCAATATGATCATGGCTGACCATCCAACTCAGTATCCCGTACCTGCCTTCTCTCCATACCCCCTGATCCCTTTATCCACAAGGGCCACATCTAACTCCCTCTTAAATATGGCCAATGAACTGGCCTCAACTACCCTCTGTGGCAGAGAGTTCCAGAGATTCACCACTCTCTGTGTGAAAACGTTTTTTCTCATCTCGGTCTTAAAGGATTTCCCCCTTATCCTTAAGCTGTGACCCCTTGTCCTGGACTTCCCCAACATCGGGAACAATCTTCCTGCATCTAGCCTGTCCAACCCCATAAGAATTTTGTAAGTTTCTATAAGATCCCCTCTCAATCTCCTAAATTCTAGCGAGTATAAGCCGAGTCTATCCAGTCTTTCTTCATATGAAAGTCCTGACATCCCAGAAATCAGTCTGGTGAACCTTCTCTGCACTCCCTCTATGGCTATAATGTCCTTCCTAAGATTTGGAGACCAAAACTGTACGCAATACTCCAGGTGTGGTCTCACCATGACCCTGTACAACTGCAGTAGAACCTCCCTGCTCCTATACTCAAATCCTTTTGCTATGAAAGATAACATACCATTCGCTTTCTTCACTGTCTGCTGCACCTGTATGCCTACTTTCAATGACTGGTGTACCATGACACCCAGGTCTCGCTGCATCTCCCCTTTTCCTAATTGGCCACCATTTAGATAATAGTCTGCTTTCCTGTTTTTGCCACCAAAGATAGAAGTGGAGGGGCAAGAGGTGGGGGTGTTGCATTGCTTGTCAAGGAAGATATTACAGCAGTGCTTTGGCAGGATAGATTCGAGGGCTCGTCTAGGGAGGCTATTTGGGTGGAACTGAGAAATGGGAAAGGTGTACCAACACTAATAGGAGTGTATTATAGACCGCCAAATGGGGAGCGAGAATTGGAAGAGCAAATATGTAAGGAGATAGCATATATTAGTAGTAAGCACAAGGTAGTGATAGTGGGAGATTTCAATTTTCCACACATAGACTAGGAAACACATCTGTAAAAGGGCTGGATGGTTTGGAGTTTGTAAAATGTGTGCAGGATAGTTTTTGCAGCAATACATCGAGGTACCTACTAGAGAAGGGGCAGTGCTGGACCTCCTGTTAGGAAATGAGACAGGGCAGGTGGCAGAGGTATGCGTCGGGGAGCACTTCGGGTCCAGTGATCACAATACCATTAGTTTCAATATAATTATGGAGAGGGTCAGAACTGGACCTAGGGTTGAGATTTTTGATTGGAGAAATGCTAACTTTGAGGAGATGCGAAAGGATTTAAAATGAGTGAATTGTGACATGTTGTTTTATGGGAAGGATGTAGAAGAGAAATGGAAGACATTTAAAGGTGACATTTTAAGAATATTGAATCTTTATGTCCCTTTTCGTTTGAAAGGAAACAGTAAAAATTGGAAAGAGCCATGGTTTTCAAGGGAAATTGGACACTTGGTTCGGCAAAAGAGAGAGATCTACAATAATTATAGGCAGCATGGAGTAAATGAGGTGCTTGAGGAGTATAAAGAATGTAAAACGAATATTAAGAAAGAAATTAGAAAAGCTAAAAGAAGATATGAGGTTGCTTTGGCAAGTAAGGTGAAAGTAAATCCAAAGGGTTTCTACAGCTATATTAATAGCAAAAGGATAACAAGGAATTAAATTGGTCCATTAGAGAGTCAGAGTGGACAGCTATCTGCAGAGCCAAAAGAGATGGGGGAGATATTGAACAGTTTCTTTTCTTCGGTATACACCAAGGAGAAGGATATGGAATTATGTGAGGTAAGGGAAACAAGCAGAGGAGCAATGGGAACTATGAGATTCAAAGAAGAGGAGGTGCGGACACTTTTGAAAAATATGAAAACGGATAAGTCTCCAGGTCCTGACAGGATATTCCCTAGGACATTGAGGGAAGTTAGTGTAGAAATAGCAGGGGCTATGACAGAAATATTTCAAATGTCATTAGGAACGGGAAAAGTGCCGGAGGATTGTCGAACTGCGCACGGTGTTCCATTGTTTAAAAAGGGTTCTAAGAGTAAACCTAGCAATTATAGACCTGTTAGTTTGACGTCAATGGTGGGCGAATTAATGGAAAGGTTCCTTAGAGATAATATATATAATTATCTGGATAAGCAGGGTCTGATTAAGAACAGTCAACATGGATTTGTGCCTGGAAGGTCATGTTTGACTAATCTTCTTGAATTTTTCGAAGAGGTTACTAGGGAAATTGATGAGGGTAAACCAGTGGATGTTGTCTATATGGACTTCAGTAAGGCATTTGACAAGGTTCCTCATGGAAAGTTGGTTAAGAAGATTCAATTGTTGGGTATTAATGGTGGAGTAGCAAGATGGATTCAACAGTGGCTGAATGGGAGATGCCAGAGAGTAATGGTGGATGGCTGTTTGTCAGGTTGGAGGCCGGTGACTAGTGGGGTGCCTCAGGGGCCTGTGTTGGGTCCACTGTTGTTTGTCATGTACATCAGTGATCTGGATGATGGTGTGGAAAATTGGATTAGTAAGTATGCAGATGATACTAAGATAGGTGGTGTTGTGGATAATGAAGTAGATTTTCAAAGTCTACAGAGAGATTTAGGCCATTTGGAAGAGTAAGCTGAAAGATGGCAGATGGAGTTTAATGCTGATAAGTGTGAGGTGCTACATCTCGGCAGGACAAATCAAAATAGGTCGTACATGGTAAATGGTAGCGAATTGAGGAATGCAGTTGAACAGAGGGATCTAGGAATAACTGTGCATAGTTCCCTGAAGGTGGAATCTCATGTAGATAGGGTGGTAAAGAAAGCTTTTGGTGTGCTGCCCTTTATAAATCAGAGCATTTAATATAGAAGTTGGGATGTAATGTTAAAATTGTACAAGGCATTGCTGAGGCCAATTCTGGACTATGGAGTACAAGTTTGGTCTCCTAATTATAGGAAGGATGTCAACAAAATAGAGAGAGTACAGGAGATTTACTAGAATGTTGCCTGGGTTTCAGCAACTAAGTTACAGAGAAAGGTTGAACAAGTTAGTTCTTTATTCTTTGGAGCGCAGAAGGCTAAGGGGGGACTTTTTGAATGAATGGATGAATGATATCTTTTATTTCGAACGATGAAAAAAAAGAAGAAAAGAAAAGATGAAAATGAATAATAAATAAAGGAAAATTATATATATACATATATATATACATAAATACATTCACACATACATACATATACATGTACATATATACATACATACATATACACATATACACACATACACATATACATAACATATATGTACATACATAAATTAAAAAATCAAAAGCCAATTTCAACATAATACACATTAGACTCGTTCGAAAAGGGATAGGAAGAAGCCTATGCTTGTCACGTCCTACCCCCATTCTTCACCATTAACAAATGCAAAATTCAATAAAATAAACTAAACAGCCAATTCAAATAAAACTACTCCAATCAAGCTATTAAGAAAAAAGAACAAAAAAAGGAAAGAACAAAAAGAACAAGCACCATTAACATCTGTGAGATTTACATTCTCCTTCCTCATTACGGTACTTTTCAAAGATATATCTTTTGTACATTTTTTTAAATTGCATTATATTCATACTTTGTTTAATCGCTTCGTCAAGACCATTCCACAAAACCACCCCACAAATGGAAACACACATACTTTTTAAATTGGTCCGAGCATAATGCTGTTTCAAATTTAGTTTCCCTCTAAAGTTATAACCCCCCTCTCTGTCTTTGAACAGTTTTTGTATGTTTACAGGTAGCAGTTTATTTTTTGCTTTATAAATTATTTGTGCAGTCTTGAATTCTACCAGATCCTTAATCTTTAAGGTGTGTAATTTTAAATACAGTATATTGGTGTGTTCATGATATCCTACATTGTTTACTATACGAATAGCTCTTTTTTGTAGTGTGCTTAGTGATTGTAAGGTGATTTTGTAGGTGTTGCCCCATACTTCCACACAGTAATTTAAACACGGTAACACAAGTGAGCTGTACAGAATATACAGTGCTCTCTTATTCAAAACATGCCTTGCTTTCCCCATCACTCCAATACTCCGTGCTACTTTTGCTCTCACGTGTTTTATATGGGGTTTCCAGCAGATTTTGTGATCAAGAATCACATCCAGAAATTTATTTTCATACACTCTTTCTATTGCAACATTATTTATCATTACTTTTACTTGTGTATTTATTTTGCGTTTTCCAAACAGCATAAGTTTGGTTTTGTTTAAATTTAGTGATAATTTATTCAAATCAAACCATGTTTTTAGTTTACTCGGTTCTGCTGTGACCACCTCCAAAAGCTGCTGCAAATTGTCCCCATCACAGAAAATATTAGTGTCATCTGCCAATAACACAAATTTCAAGAGGTTTGACACCCTACATATATCATTAATATACAAAATAAATAATTTGGGGCCCAAAACCGACCCCTGTGGAACTCCACAAGTTATTTCTAAGCATGTTGATTTGCAGTCCCCTATTTGCACAAACAGATGTATTTTACTTATGTAGCTTCTCATCCACTCTAGTACAACCCCTCTGATTCCATACTTTTCCCGTTTTTTGATTAGCAAATGATGATCAATTGTATCGAATGCTTTTTTCAAATCTATAAATACACCCACTGCATATTTCTTGTTATCTATAGAACTGGTAATGTCTTCAATTAACTCCATTAATGCCATGGATGTCGATCTGTTTGACCTGAATCCATATTGACTATCAACTAGCAATTCGTGCTTCTCGATAAAGTTATCTAATCTACTTACATACAGTTTTTCTATTATTTTTGAGAACTGAGAGAGTAACGACACCGGCCTGTAATTTGTAAATTGATTTCTGTCTCCAGCTTTGTATAGTGGGATGACTTTGGCAGTTTTCATTTTACATGGAAATACACCAGTTTTGAAAGATATATAGCAAATATAAGTTAAGGGTTTTACAATTACACCAATGACTAACTTGAGTAAAGCCATATCAATGTCATTGCAGTCTGTAGACCTTTTATTCTTACAATTACTAACAATGTCAATAATCTCCTTTTCATCAGCTGCTTTAAAAAACATTGAGTTTGGGTTGCTGTCTAACAAATCCACAACCTCCCCCTCTCCTTCTTCTGACTGTGGATTATCGATTTCTTCTGCCAGTTTTGGTCCCACACTTACAAAAAATGTGTTAAACCCATTAACCACATCATTCATATCGCTTACAGTTGTATCATTGTCTTCAAAATACTGAGGGTAGTTTATATTCATTGATCCATTCCTGATAATATTATTTAACACATTCCATATGCCCTTGATATTATTTTTATTATCGTTTAATATTTTATTATAATAATCTTTCTTACATATCCTCATAATATTAGTCAATTTGTTTTTGTATCTTTTGCATTTACTTTCTGCTTCTATAGTTCTAAATTTTATGAATTCTTTATACAAGATATTCTTTTTTTTTGCATGCATTTTGTAGTCCTTTTGTCATCCATGGCCTAGCTATATATTTTTGCTTCTTGATGTGTTGTTTCTAAGGACAATGTTCATCATATAATGATTTAAATATTATCAGGAATGTTTCATACGCTTTGTTGGTATCAGTCTCTTTAAACACCTGTTTCCAATTTTGAGTCAGTAATACATTTCTAAATGTATTTATAGATTCTTCTGTTCTTACTCTCCTGTATCTAATCTTGATAGAAGTCTTTAAAATGATGATCGGGTTAGACAGAGTTGACGTGGATAAGCTTTTTCCATTGAGAGTAGGGAAGATTCAAACAAGGGGACATGACTTGAGAATTAAGGGACAGAAGTTTAGGGGTAACATTAGGGGGAACTTCTTTACTCAGAGAGTGGTAGCTGTGTGGAATGAGCTTCCAGTGGAAGTGGTAGAGGCAGGTTCGATTTTATCCTTTAAAAATAGATTGGATGGGTATATGGACGGGAAAGGAATGGAGGGATATGATCCGAGTGCAGGTAGATGGAACTAGGGGGAAGGAAGAAGAAAGAAGGGGGTAGAAAAGTGTTCGGCACGGACTTGAAGGGCCGAGATGGCCTGTTTCCGTGCTGTAATGGTTATATGGTTATATGATTATAACTAGTGACAGTGATACCTCATGTGGAGAATTATGCAAGACTGGGTCGTGTGTCACAGAGTCACATAACAGAGAAGCAGGCCCAACAACTATCTATGTCGATAGTATCCAATTACTAAATCCCATTTACTAGCTCGTGATCAGCAGAATATTATGCCTTCGAACTACCTAATTTATCGTTAATTCCCACATACCTCGACCCTTGTACCACCAAACATATTTCCATATACATCGACTCCATCCTATCCCCCTGGTCAAATCTCTCCCTAACTATGCCCGGACACCTCACACCCTCTTCGTCCCCTTCATGGCTTCCGTTTTCCAGGCCCCCATTCCCTCATCTTCACCGTGGATGTCCAGTCACTCTACACCTCCATCCCCGACGAGGAGGGTCTTAAAGCCTTCCGCTTCTTCCTCGACCACAGAACCAACCAATCCACGTCTACTGATAATCTTCCGCCTAGCGCAGCTGGGCCTTACCGTCAACAACTTTTCCTTTGATTCCTCCCATTTCCTCCAAATCCAAGGCGTAGCTATTGGCTCGCGCCTGGGCCCATATCATTGTTCGAGGCGATACCGTGGTCCTATCCCCGAACTCTACCTCCGCTACATCGACGACTACAACGATGCTGCCTCCTGCACCCATGCAGCACCCACTGACTTCATCCATTTCACCACTAACTTCCATCCGGCACTCAAATTCACCTAGACCATTCCCAATATCTCCCCACCGTTTCATGTCCTCACTATCTCCATCGCAGGTAACCGACTACTGACCAATATCTACTACAAACCCCCTGACTCCCATCTGAGATATATTGAGCTCAGACACAGATTAACAAGTTAACTCACTGGTGAAAGGAACATGACTGCACAGCTGCACCGTGGTTTATTCAACCATATACAATGCTCCAACTAAAGGTGGCGCTATTACAACTCCTCCCACCTTAATGAAAACGTTATCGCCTTGTTGACATTTTTAAATATAACATTGTTGACATTTTTAAATATAATAAAAACGGTATGAATATATTACAATCTTTTATAATACTTTACTTTTATATAACCTGAATAAAATGAAGGGATCAGGCATATATGTTGCATATGCAATGATCTGTGCATTTCCCAAATTTGAATTTGAATTTGATATCTTTTATTTCGAACGATTAAAAAAAGAAGAAACAAAAGATGAAAATGAATAATAAACAAAGAAAAATTATATATATATATATATATACATAAATATATATATATATATATATTTAAAAATATATATTTATTAGAAGTACATTACATGACAACCACATACATTGGTACTCGTCACTTATGTCTTCTTACAATTAATGTACTCCGTTTGTATTTTACACTAGTAAAAGGAAAGGATAAGATTGAAAGAAAGAAAAAAGTGAAGGAAAAAGTGAGTGTAGATAATGTGACAACAAGAAAGAACGAAGACCCTATAAGAACAAAATTATAAACAAAAGAAAAAGAGTTAAGAAATAGACCCTAGAAAAGAAGGAGAAAGAGAAAGAGGAAAAAGAGAGAAACAAATAGTTTTTACGAGCATTACGTAAATGGGACATACCAACTCTTCAACTATCATACCCCATTACCTGACCTCAATTTTTTTAAGGTACCTTTGCACCCTATATTTGTAATAATTCTATAAATGCAGACCACGTCAGGTGGAAGTGATCTGGTTTACCTGCCAGGAGGAGTCTTATCTCTTCTAGGTGTAATGTTTCGAACATATTTGAAATCCACATGTTTATAGTTGGTATTGGAGCCTTCTTCCCAAATTTTAGGATTAGCTTTTTTCCAGTTATTAACCCATAGTCTATTAGTTTCTTTTGAAACACATTTAGTTCTGGACCATCTTCCGTTATTCCGAAGATAATCCATTCTGCTTTGGGTATCAGTTTTATTTTAAATAATTTTGTAAAGATTTCGAAAATTTAATTCCAAAATTTTTGAATTTTTGTACAGAAAACAAATGAGTGCGCTATAGTAGGTTCTTGGGATTGACATTTATCACAAATGGATGATACATTTGGGAAAACTTTATGGATTTTAGTTTTGGAATAATATAATCTATGTAAAATTTTAAATTGTATTAAAGTGTGTCTTACATTAATCGAACATTTATGCACGTTTAATAAGTGTTCATTCCAACTTTCCTTTGAAATTTTAATAGCTAACTCTTGTTCCCAGTCTCTTCTGATACCCTCCGTAGATGGTATTTCTACATTTAAGATAATGTTATACAAATATGATATTAAGTTTGCTGATTCAGCTTTTATCTGCATTGCCTCATCCAATACATCTGCTGGGTTATTATAATGATCTTTTGTATATTTTTTCAAATAGTCGCATATTTGAAAATATTTAAAATATTGATTATTTCCGAGTTTATATTTTATTTGTAATTCTTGAAATGAAAGTAATTTTCCAGTTTCATACAAGTCACCGAACGTTTTAATTCCTAGTCTATCCCAATGTGTAAAAGCTTTATCTATAATAAAGGGATTAAACGAAGGGTTATTAACTATGGGTGATAAAAGTGATACATTTCTTAATTTTAAATTTTGTTTTATTTGTTTCCAAATTCGGATTGTGCTATGAATAATTGGGTTCTTATTATAATTTATATTATTCAGTTTCATTGGAGAGAGGAGGATCGCTCCAATGTTTCCAGAGGAGCAATCCTCTTTCTCCATTACAATCCAGTCCACTTGCTGGGCGGAGTTATCCATCAGTTGAATCATATTTTTAATATTTACTGACCAATAATAATACATGAAATTAGGTAAACTTATGAAATTAAACTTCACAAATTAAACCTAACCACCGGATTGCTCCTTTTGTCTGTATATAATTTCTGACCAAAAGTTTCTGACTGTTTAGAACCACTTGGACTCATTTTTTATCGAGTCAAGACTTCCTTTTAACCTACATTCATAGATTCCAGTCTATCAGTCAATTTTGTAGACTGTCAACCACACTTGAACCCCGTAGTCGCCGCCACGGGCGGCCCGATGTTCAGGCCCTCTCGCCGGGAACGATGGAACCCCGACGTCGAACGGGACAACATCCTCAGCGGCCTGGGCCTCTGAATCGGCCACCTTCCACCTTCCACCGGAGTCCGCGGCTCCCGATATCCACAGGCCGCGCTGGGCGGAGATTTGCGATGGCGACCCCCGGCAAATGGTCCCACGACTTTGCGATGTTTAAGTCAGCTCCTCCCGCGTTAGGAGCTCGGCACCCACAGCTCCGCGATGCTGGAGCAGCGGCCCAACACTCCGGAGCTCCATGCGGCGATCCCAGGAAAGGCCTCGCCCGCTCCGCGATATATCGAGCGCAGCGTCGCACCTGCTGAAGCTCTGGTCCGGTCCCCGTTGGTAGGCCGCGAGGGGAGGTGGGATTGGGGGGGGGGGCGAGGTCGCTACTCGGATAATAGCCGCATTCATGAAATGGAATGGTGTAAAACACACTAGAGTCATTCCATACCATTCCGCTTCAAATGGAGCAGCAGAACGCACAGTGCAAATTGTAAAACGTAATTTATTCAAACAACTGCGGAATCCAAATCCAAAGAAAAGACAGTTGTCTCTGTCTCACAAACTGGCTAACTTTCTGATTACATATCGAAACACACCACACACCACTATTGGTCAAACGCCAGCTGAACTGTTCTTGAGGAGAAAACCGAGAACAAGGTTTTTACTGCTGAAACCAAACTTGGCTCAAGCAGTAGAAAAGAAGCAGGAAAAACAAAAAAGCATATCATGACAGAAGTAGATAAAGGAAAGTTGAGTGGAATCAGAAGTTAAAGGTGAAACACACCATCACAAGTGCGTACTCCTAGGACATCCGGTGGCGCTCTAGCACATCCGGTCGCGCTGTTACTGGCTGCCTCCGCCCACAGTCTGGTTGTCTTTTTTATTTTGTTATGTTTAGAGTGTGTTTTTGTAGTTTTTTTCAGTACTTTATGTGGGGGAAGCGGGTAGGGTAAGGGGGGAACCGTCCTTCAGTCTCTTCCTGGCGAGGATGCGGCTATTATCCGAGTCGCGTCCTCGCCACCCCTCCCCCCACACCCCACCTCCCCTTGCGGCCTACCAACTGGGACCGGACCAGAGCTTCAGCAGCTGCGGCGCTGCGCTCGATACATCGCGGAGCGGGCTAGGCCTTACCTGGGATCGCCGCTTGGAGCTCGGGAGTGTTGGGCCGTTGCTCCAGCATCGCGGAGCTGTGGGTGCGGAGCTCCTAACGCGGACGGAGCTGCCTTTAACATCGCAAAGTCCTGGGACTCTTTGCCGTGTGTCGCCAGCGCGAATCTCCGCCCAGCGCGGCCTGTGGACGTCGGGAGCCCCGGACTCCGGTGGAAGGTGGAAGGTGGCCGATTCAGAGGTCCAGGCCGCTGAGGATGTTCCCCGTTCGACGTCGGGGTTCCATCGTTCCCGGCGAGAGGGCCTGAACATCGGTCCGCCCGTGGCGGCGACTACGGGGTGGTCGGGAGGCCCCGACCACGGGGGAACATTGGGGAACATCAGCGAGTAGGTTGACTGGACATTGATTCCTTCCCTCACAGTGGGGAACTTTGGTGCCGCTGTGGGGATGTTTGAGTTGTGGACTACTGTGTCCGGTGCTTTTGTGTTTTATTAAAATATTATTTTTTGTATTACTGTGTGGGAAGAGAATTTCGTTGTCTCTTAATTGAAGACAACGACAATAAATTAAATCAAATCAAATCTAAAGTGGTTACCTGGAAGCGTAGTGAGAATGTGCAGACCACGGACATACTTGGTCAAGATGTTTGGAAGTGGGAAGGTGAGAAAAGTACACATTGACTATGTCATGCCTATGCAAGCACAGACAGGTTTGCAACCAGATCAATTAGACGAGTCAGATAATTTGGTTACCACTCAAGTACAGGTACCAACGGATGAACCAGAAATGGTACATGAAGGTACACAAGATAGTGAGCGTTTGAACCAGCCTGAAAATGGAGGTTCAAGTGTGGTTGACAGTCTACAAAATTGACTGATGGACTGGAATCTATGAATGTAGGTTAAAAGGAAGACTTGACTCGATCATAAATGAGTCCAAGTGGTTCTAAACAGTCAAAAACTTTTGGTCAGAGACGATATCCAGATAAAAGGAGAAATCCGTCGGTTAGGTTTAATTTGTGAAGTTTAATTTGGGAAATGCACAGATCATTGCATATGCAACATATATGCCTGATCCCCTCATTTTATTCAGGTTATATAAAAGTAAACTAATATAAAAGATTGTAATATATTCATACCGTTTTTATTATATTCACAAATGTCAACAATGTTATATTTTAAAATGTCAACAAGGCGATAACGTTTTCATTAAGGAGGGAGGAGTTATAATAGCGCCACCTTTAGTTGGAGCATTGTATATGATTGACTAAACCACGGTGCAGTCATGTTCCGGTCACCAGTGAGTTAATTGTTAATCTGTGTCTGAGCTCAATATATCGCAGATGGGAGTCAGGGGGTTTGTAGTAGATATTGGTCAGTAGTCTGTTACCTGCGAAGGAGATAGTGAGGTCAAGAAACGGTGGGGAGATATTGGAAATGGTCCAGGTGAATTTGAGTGCCAGATGGAAGTTAGTGGTGAAAAGGATGAAGTCAGTGAGTACTGCATGGGTGCAGGAGGCAGCACCGTTGCAGTCGTCGATGTAGCGGAGATAGAGTTCGTTGATAGGGCCACGGTATCGCCTCGAACAATGATATGGGCCCAGGCGCGAGCCAATAGCTACGAGTTGGTTTGGAGGAAATGGTAGGAGTCGAAGGAAAAGTTGTTGAGGGTAAGGCCCAGCTCCGCTAGGCGGAGGATTATCAGTAGACGTGGATTGGTTGGTTCTGTGGTCGAGGAAGAAGCGGAGGGCTTTAAGACCCTCCTGGCCGGGGATGGAGGTGTAGAGTGACTGGACATCCACGGTGAAGATGAGAGAATGGGGGCCTGGAAAACGGAAGCCATGAAGGGACGAAGAGCGTGTGAGGTGTCTGGGACATAGGTAGGGAGGGATTTGACCAGGGGGATAGGATGGAGTCGATGTATATGGAAATAGGTTTGGTGGTACAAGGGTCGAGGTATGTGGGAATTAACGATAAATTAGTTCGAAGGCATAATACTCTGCTGATCAAGAGCTAGTAAATAGGATTTAGTAATTGGATACTTTTGACATAGACCGTTGTTGGGCCTGCTTCTCTGCTCTGTGACTCTGTGACACACGACCCAGTCTTGCACAATTCTCCACATGTGGTCTCACCGTCACTAGTTATGGCAGGGGTTCGCTACTTTTCCCTTGAATGGGTCGAGTTATAATGAGAGGTGCGGACATTATTCCTTCGAGTGCCGGAGGATGAGGGATGGTCTTATGATAATGTATAAAATCACGAGGAAAATAGATAAGGTAAATGCACTTTTATCCGGGTCAGGAAATCAAAAACCATCTTAGATATCGATATCGTCTGTTTCACATGGACAATCTTAGTCGCAATCATACTACGAACATTCCCGCTCTGATCATAAATATCACTTTTGTCAGATGATTAGCAATGGTACGGTTAGGCAAAGGTTTACTAATGTGATATGTACCGAGGAATAGTGAAAAGCTTTGTTTTGCTTCTGATCCACTGAGATCGGATAGATCGTGCATAGGTACAAACAGTTCAAACTCAGAGGTAGACAAAAGTGCTGGAGAAACTCAGCGGGTGCAGCAGCATCCATGGAGCGAAGGAAATATGCAACGAAACCCTTCTTCAAACTCAGATACATCAGATAGACCAAGGGGAATATACAGAATACAGAATATTGTTCGTGATGTTATGATCAATATTGCCTTTTATTTCTACGAATCCCAGACTTGTCCGTGTGTTTGTAAGGATGAACATCATTTGCTCAGCCCACATTGCATAATTCAGACCGCCGTGGAACTGGTCATGTGCAGTTGGTGAATTCGAGTTCTGTAAAAACGCAAAGTTAGTACAACGTGCAAAACGTATCATTTGACTGTGCCGAGGTCCACAGCTGGAACGATGTTTGATGCGTTACTTCTGTGAGCCATGAGACATCCCGCTGGGTTCGTGATGTTGGGAACAATTAAGATGCGAAGGGCATTAGGTTTTAGCCACGTTTATTATCACATGTATCAAGGTACAGTCTAAAACTTGGTTGTGCCTGCTGTCCAAACTGATCAGATATAACATATACAGATTCAGTTCAAACACGAGGACACAGAGTGGTGAGTCTTTGTATAAATACAGAGGGTGGTCAGTGTGTGGATTCGCACAGGGGTTGGTGGGTATATAGAACGAGTTGCGAGAGGAGGTAGTTGGGGTGAAAACCATCACAACATTTAAAGACATTTGGACCGGTAGGTGAATAGGAAAGGTTGAACGTGATCAGGGACAAACAAAGCAGGTGGGACTACTGTTTATGCGGCCCATTTGTCGGTTAGGGCAAGCTGGGCCGATGGTCTATGACTATGTGAATAGATAAAGCAAAGTGAACGATACAGAGTGCAGAACACAGTTTTCACATTGTATCGCATCGTTGTTCATCAGTTTGTGAGACAACGCCCAATGCCACAATCGGTTAGTGGCTGTTGTGAGACAACGCCCAATGCCACAATGGGTTAGAGGCTGTTGTGAGACAACGCCCAATGCCACAATGGGTTCGTGGCTGTTGTGAGACAAAACCCAAAGCCGCAATTTGCCCGTCGGAAACCATCAGCACTGCGTCACTAATGTTTTCAAGGATGATGAATGAATGAAGTTAGAGGGAAATTGAACAGCACCCCATCGCTGGAGGGACTGTTCGGAGGCCTGATAACGGAGGGTAATAAGCTATTCGTCTGATCCGTGGTGCGCAGTTTCAGAACTGACCTCGGACTCAATCATTTCATACCTGATTACATTACTCTTCCTTTCCCTATTGTGCAAAAAAACATGTTCGCCCAGCCATATTTGTACTTCATAAATGAGCCTCACTATTTTCTGGGTAGGAGGTACAGTGTATTCAGATATGTTTGCCAGGTTCAATTCCATCTTATCTCAGTCATCCAATTCGTATTCTGAAACATTTATCCGAACTAAATTATCCAGCAACCCTTTGTGTATTTCGGTCAATATCCATCCGGAGGGAGAAGCGACGCCGAAGTCGGGGCGGCCCGGCCGGGGGGAGAATCGACGCCCAAGTCGGGGCATCCCGGCCAGAGGGAGAAGCGACGCCCAAGTCGGGGCGCCCCGGCCCGGGGAAGAAGCGACGCCCATGTCGGGGCGGCCCGGCCCGGGGGAGATTCGGCGCCCATGTCGGGGCGGCCCAGCCGGAGGCTGAAGACGGCACGGTACTCACGTGAGGGTGGCTGGGACGGTGTTCTGGCGATGGTGGCCTGAGTCCGGGGTTCGGCCGCGGGCCAGCGGCTGCGTCTGCAGGACTGGTGGGTGGCAGCTTCGACCACCCCGGGCCGCGGTGTTTGAGCCGCGGGACTGATTTATAACATCGCCCGGGGGGTATCGCCTCAGCGAAGAGGAGGGAAGAGACTGCAGACCTAAGACTTTTGCCTCCATCACAGTGAGGAGATGCTGGGTGGACTCACTGTGGTGGATGTTAATATGTGTTTATTGTTGTTTTTATTGTATTATATGTATGACTGCCGCAATTTAGTCCAGACTTCGGTCTCAATGACAATAAAGGCATATCTATCTATCTATCTATCTATCTATCTATCTATCTATCTATCTATCTATCTATCTATCTATCTATCTATCTATCTATCTATCTATCTATCTATCTATCTATCTATCTATCTATCTATCTATCTATCTATCTATCTATCTATCAATCTATCAATCTATCTATCTATCTATCTATCTATCTATCTATCTATTTATCTATCTATCTATCTATCTATCTATCTATCTATCTATCTATCTATCTATCTATCTATCCATCTATCTATCTATCTATCTATCTATCTATCTATCTATCTATCTATCTATCCATCTATCTATCTATCTATCTATCTATCTATCTATCTATTTATCCTGTCAAGGCCTCTCAGAAGCCTACGTTTATTGTGTCAATAAAATTACTTGTCGTTGTTCCAAACTGCACAGGGTAGACGATCTGATAAACTGTTGGTCCTTTGGCGGCCATTTTTGCCGAGGGATAAATTTCGACTTCAGTCTCTGCACCGAGCTGAAGACGCGTATCGTGCTCCTTGAAAGATATAACGTCAAAGCATAACAGTCTGCGGCCAAGGGGAAAGGGGTAACTACAGAGAGAGTGGGACCTCTCATGGATCGAGGTGGTCACCTCTGTGTGGAGTCACAGGAGATGGACAAGATCCTCAATAAGTATCCCTCCTCTGTATTTTTCGAGGATAAAAAGAGTCGGACGGAGGATCTTGGGACAGTCAATGGACGTTTCTTGAGAGCAGTCAGTGTTACCGTCGAAGAAGTACTGATGGTACTACCGTGTATCAAGGTAGACAATCTCCAGGGCCTGATCAGACATATCCGAGGAGATTGTACGAAACTAGAGTGGGAATTGCGGGAGCCCTCGTTGAAATGTACGTGGTCAAGGTGCGGAAGTAGGCCATTCGTCCCTTCGAGCCAGCACCACCATTCGCTGTGATCATGGCTGATCATCCACAATCATTACCCCGTTCATGCCTTCTCCCTATATCCCTTGAATCTGCTATCTTTATGACCTCTATCTAACTCTCTCTTGAAAACATCCAGAGAATAGGCCCCCACTGCCTTCTGAGGCAGAGAATTCCACAGATTCACAACTCTCTGGGTGAGAAAGTGTTTCCTCATCTCCGTTCTAAATGGCTTCACCTTATTCTTAAACTGTGACCCCTGGTTCTAGACACCTCCAACATCGGGAACACGTTTCCTGCCTCAAGCGTGTCCAATCCCTTAATAATCTTATACGTTTCAATAAGATACCCTCTCATCCTTCTAAATTCCAGTGTATACAAACCCAGTCGCACCATTCTTTCGACATATGACAGTTACGCCATCCCGGGAATTAACCGTGTAAACCATAGCAAGAACGTCCTTTCTCCAAATCGGAATACAAAACTGCACACAATATTCCAGGTGTGGTCTCTCCAGGGCCTGTCCAACTGTAGAAGGACCTCTTTGCTCATTACTCAACTCCTGTTGTTATGAAGGCCAACATGCCATCAGCTTTTGCGACAATATCCATGTAATTTATGCATATGAGCTGTACTCATTCTCGCACATGCTCAGACTTGCGCATATAATTATGTAAATCAGTCAGTGACCTTTAACTTGGAAATAAATCATTCTTGCTTTTGATTCCTACACGAGTGTGTGTGGAGCCATCTTTCTCCGTCTAATAAGTGCTAGTTTTACGTACATCGTAAGCAGACACATATCAAAACATGGTGGTAGCGGTGAAAATAAAGATATGTGGATAAAATGGATGCTATGATGATTAGCAAAAATGCTTTGAAAAGCTTTCAGGAATCAGTGTTTCAATGCTCAGCGACCGACTAGCTGCATGCATGAGTGGATGATACGCAGGCCAGTGAGCACACAAAGATAAGATGCTTAAAGATAGCACACGCTGAATGGAAACAGATAAAAACAAGTTTTGTTTCGAAAATATTTTTGATAGTAGTAGAAGATATTAGAGAATATTACGCAAAGTACGCAGTCGCGCGTTGCGCTTAAAGCTAAACGATACGTAAGCCATTAAGAGCGACGGGATACGATGATATTGAATTGAATTGAATTAAATTTCCTTTATTGTCATTCAAACAATAGTTTGAACGAAATTGCGTACCTTGCAGTCAAGAGAAAAGAACAGCAACAAAACAAACAATGAACACAATTTAACACAAACATCCATTGTTGAGGGATCTCCAGGCACCTCCTCACAGTGATGGAAGACAAAAAGCCTTATCTCTTCCTTGCTTGTTCTCCCGCTGCGTCGAGGCGATTGAGGCTATCGATGTTAAAGCCCCCGCCGTGTGATGGGTAAATCCCGCTGCCGATTCCAAGCTCCAGGAACGGGCCGACTGAAACTCCGCGACCCGGGGCGGACGAAGCCGCCACCCTCCAGTCCAGCTATTGCGGGAGCTCCCGAAAATCAGTCACCAAGCAGGGACCTGCCATCTCCCGATGTTACCGTCCACAGGGCCTGCGGCCGAAGCCCCCGAAGCCCCGAAGTCGGGTCGCAGCCACAGCGCCACCGCAGCCTCCAAAGTCAGCCAGCTCCGCGATAGGAAGTCCACAGGCTCTGCCACCGGAGCCCCCAAAGTCGATTCCAGTTTGAGGCCGCCAGCTCCCCGATATTAGGCCTCGGCACAGACGCAGACGGAGATATGACAAGGAAAAGGACGCATCCCCGTTGAAGGAAGAGATTAAAAAAATCTTTCCCCCTCTCCCCACATATACACAACTAGACACAACTAAAACATACGTCTAATAAGACAAACGAAAACAAAAAAAGACAAAGACAGGCGACTGCAGGCGAGCCGCAGCTGCTTCCGGATGGAAGTGGCAGCGCAGGCCAGTTCATCTTTCCACGTGGCTCCACCACCCAATCTACAGCTCAAAGAGAAGCGGGTGGAAGAGTGGAAAATGTTTAAACAAATGTATGAAAATTATCATTACACGACTACTGCCCCATAGAGTATCTCCCTATCAGTACTACAACACAGTGTGTTATTACATCAGTACTATTCCACACTGTCACTCCGTCAGTACAACCCCACAGTGTGTCATTACATCAGAACTACCCCACAGCGTGACACTTCATCAGTAGTATTACACAGTGTCATTTCATCAGTACTACTGCACAGTGTGTCACGCCATCAGTACTACTGCACAGTGTGTCACGCCATCAGTACTACTCCACAGTGTGTCACGCCATCAGTAGTACTGCACAGTGTGTCCGGCCATCAGTACTGCTGCACAGTGAGTCACGCCATCAGTACTACTGCACAGTGAGTCTCTCCATCACTACGTCCACACCGTGTTTAACGCCATCAGTACTGCCCCATCGTGTGTCACTCCATCAGTAGTATCCCGCAGTCTATCACGCCAATCGTACTACCCTATATATTGTCACTCCAACCTTACTACCCCACAGCGTGTCTCTCCATCAGTACTACCCCACAGTGTGTCTCTCCATCAGTACTACCCCACAGTGTGTCTCTCCATCAGTACTACCCCACAGTGTGTCTCTCCATCAGTACTACCCCACAGTGTGTCTCTCCATCAGTACTACCCCACAGTGTGTCGTTCCATCCGTAATATAAAGTGTGCCATTCCGTCCGTTCTGCCCAGTTTGTCACTGTATCAGTACTACCCCATAGTGTGTCACTCTAACAGCACTCCCAAAGTTTCACTACAACAGTACGACCCCACAGTGTGTCTCTCCATCAGTACTATCCAATAGTGTGTCTCTCCATCAGTACTGCCCCATAGTGATTCACGCCATCAGTACTACCCCATAGTGTGTCTCCATCAGTACTACCCCATAGTGATTCTCTCCATCAGTACAACCCCACAGTGTGTCTCTCCATCAGTACTACCCCACCGTGTATCTCTCCATCAGTACTACCCCACAGTGTGTCTCTCCATCAGTACTACCCCATAGTGTGTCTCTCCATCAGTACTACCCCACAGTGTGTCTCTCCATCAGTACTACCCCACAGTGTGTCTCTCCATCAGTACTACCCCACCGTGTGTCTCTCCATCAGTACTACCCCACAGTGTGTCTCTCCATCAGTACTACCCCACAGTGATTCACTCCATCATTACTACCCCACAGTATTTCACTTCTTCAGAAACACCCACAGTGTGTCATTCATCAGTACTAACCCGCAGTACGTCAGTCCATCAGTAATACACCACAGTGCGTCATTCCATCAGTACTATCACACAGTGCGTCACTCCATTAGTATAGCACCACAGTGTGCCAGTCCATCAGTAACATACAACAGTGGGCCAATCCATCAGTACTATTCCAAAATGTGTATCCCATCAATGTCACCCCGTTGGGCACCACTCCACCAGTACTACACCACAGTGTGTCAATCCAGCTTAACTATCCCCACAGTGTCAATGCAGCTTAACTATCCCCACAGTGTCAATGCAGCTTAACTATCCCCACAGTGTCAATCCAGCTTAACTATCCCCACGGTGTCAATGCAGCTCAACTATCCCCACAGTGTCAATGCAGCTTAACTATCCCCACAGTGTCAATGCAGCTTAACTATCCCCACAGTGTGTCAATCCAGCTTAACTATCCCCGCAGTGTCAATGCAGCTTAACTATCCCCACAGTGTCAATGCAGCTTAACTATCCCCACAGTGTCAATGCAGCTTAACTATCCCCACAGTGTCCATGCAGCTTAACTATCCCCACAGTGTGTCAATCCAGCTTAACTATCCCCGCAGTGTCAATGCAGCTTAACTATCCCCACAGTGTCAATGCAGCTTAACTATCCCCACAGTGTCAATCCAGCTTAACTATCCCCACAGTGTCAATGCAGCTTAACTATCCCCACAGTGTCAATCCAGCTTAACTCTCCCCACAGTGTCAATCCAGCTTAACTATCCCCACACTGTCAATCCAGCTTAACTATCCCCACACTGCCAATCCAGCTTAACTATCACTCCATCAGTACTACACAATGTGGCATTCCATCTGAACTATCCCTCTTTGTGTCACTCCATCAGTATTGCCCCACTGTGTGTCATGCTTTCAGTCTCCCCCACAGTGTGTCACTCCATCAATAATTTCCAACTGCGTATCACTCCATTAGTGCTTTCCCCAAACCGCGTCATTGCATATTCCACACAAACGCACCCTCACAGGCACTCACAATCTCACACACTCACACAATTCACACAATTACCCACCCTTACGCACGGCAATGCACTCCTACACATAACCATATAACAACCATATAACCATATAACAATTACAGCACGGAAACAGGCCATCTCGGCCCTTCAAGCCCGTGCCGAACACTTATTTTCCGCTAGTCCCATCTACATGCACTCAGACCATAACCCTCCATTCCTTTCCCGTCCATATACCTATCCAATTTATTTTTAAATGATAAAATCGAACCTGCCTCCACCACTTCCACTGGAAGCTCATTCCACACAGCTACCACTCTCTGTGAAGAGGTTCCCCCTCATGTTACCCCTAAACTTCTATCCCTTAATTCTCAAGTCATGTCCTCTTGTTTGAATCTTTGCTACTCTCATTGGGAAAAGCTTATCCACGTCCACTCTGTCTATCCCTCTCATAAATTTAAAGACCTCTATCAAGTCCCCCCTTATCCTACATAAATAAACATCACTCATAAAATGCAATAGAGATGAGGAAGCAGTGGCAGAGGGCAGAGCACATTCCCAGGTCCTTGAGTTCGGAGATAACAACCAGCCCTCTCCCTCCCCCCCCCAAGCCCCGACTGTGGACACAGCTACACACGGCCACACACATAATGCCAAGCTTAAGCCTGTTCAGACATTTAATATCATCATTAACAACCTTATCCTGGTCTCAAGTTCTTTTCCATACCTGGTCACATTGGTCTTCAGTTCCCTATTGGCCACAAGAAGCTTCGCTCCAACCCTGTTTTTATTTAATAAATGGGCACCACTGTTGTTCTGGGGTAGAGGGTACTCGAGATCCAGATATATCCGAGAGAGTAAATTACATCACATCTCAGTCACTCCAAAGTGAATTCATATTCTGATCATCTGATCCTAACGTAACCATCCATATACCCGTTGTTTAATGCTCTGAAGCTCCATCTCAGGGCCTCGCAAACTCCCACATATCGGCGTCAATTACTGACTTGTTGTTCTCATCAACTGCACAGAGTAGAGGATCTGGTCAATTATTGGTCGTTTCACAGCCACTTGATGCGAGGGATAAATCTCCACCTGACTCTACCCCGCTTCAAAGGTAAGTATCACCTTCTTTAAAATTGAGAGGGCTAAGGCATAATACTCTATGGACCAAGTGCTAGAAAATGCGATTCAGTTATTGGATAGCATTAACACAGCACGACTGCACTACTCTTTCCTTGTGTGACCGAGCTGCAGGGAGAGGTGAGGAATTTATTCCCTGGAGCGAAGGAGACTGAGGAGTGATGATATGAAGGTGTATAAAATCATGAGAGGAATAGATAGGCTGAATGAAGTCCATTTTCCCCAGGTGTGAGAATCAAAAGGCAGATCTCATAGGTTTAATGTGAGAACAGCAAGATTTACAAGGAACCTGAAGGGAAGACTTGACACAAATAGAGAATGTTGGGTACATGGTTTGAACATTGATAAGATCATTCACTTCTGACATCACATATGTTTTCTGCCTGGACGGATGTTATCTGAGTCTTATGACTATACTATGTTTTCCTCCTGTATTGCAGATGCACGGTCATTAATACGGTCCACGATAAGGTATCAGGTGTTTTACTGAGTTCTTCCTCCTGTCCCCACTTCGCACCTTGTCTTCGCATTTGTTCACCCCCATCCAACACCTTCTCTTGTATATCAATACTGTTGGTGTTACATGGACAATCATAGTAGCCATCATGGTACGAGTATCCCTCTCTGATCATAGTTGGTACTTATGTCAGATCATTAGTTTAGCTGAGGTTAGGCTTGGTTATTATTGTCAGATATTTCGAGGTATAGTGAAAAGCGTGGCATTGCACGTTATCCATTCAGTTCAGATATGCCATTTTACAGATGCATAGAAACATATAAAATAGGTGCAGGAGTAGGCCATTCGGCCCTTCGAGCCAGCTCTGCCATTCAAGATGATCATCCAAAATCAGTAACCCGTTCTGGCTTTTCCACATATCCTTTGATTCCCTCAGCCGTTAGAGCTAAGTCTAATTCTATCTTAAACTACAACCAGTTACAGTCCTGCAGATGGAGCGAGGAGGAAGATACAGAATGCCGAATATATTTAATTACTTAGAATATCATGCTGAATATTGTTGGTTATTTCCATCAACCCCTGAATTGTCCGTGTATTTGTGAGAATGAACAACATTTGCTCAAGCCACTTTGAATCAATCCGTTCTCCGTAGAACTGGACAAGTGCAGTTGGATAATTTGAGTTTTGTAAAATCACAAAGCAACAAATGTTTGCAAAACTATTATTTAAATTTGCAGAAGGTCTGATCTGGAACAGTGGATGATGTAATGAGACATCCCGCTGGGATCGCGATGTTGTAAACAATTAAGAGGAGAGGCGTTCAAATATCAGCTTCATATTTAAGTTTATTGTTGCATGTACCGAGCTAAAGTAGATATATACAGTAATAGCTAAAACTCGAGCAGTGGGTATACGGATTTACACAGAGAATGAGTTGACATATGAGGTAGTTGCGGCATATATTAGGGCATCTTTCAAAGACAGCTGGACTGCTGCATGGATAGGAATGATTTAGAGTGATGTGGGCGAGATGCGGGAAGGGGTGACTAGTGTAGATGGGCACATTGGTCGGCATGTGCAAGCTGGGTAGAAAATCCCATTACCATGTTGTAGGATTCGATAATTCTATGAAAATAGATAGAGCAACGTGGAAGATGCAAAATATAGTTCGCAGCATTGGTGTGTATTTTCCTGCATCAGTTACTTAGACAATTTTAAATATCCGCAATGCGGTAGAAGCGAATTGAGCAGTACCCTAGTCTACGGGCTTGCAAACTCTGGAATTTAGAAGGGTGAGAGGGCATCTTATTGAAATATATAAGACGATTAAGGGTTTGGACACGCGAGAGGCAGGAAACATGTTCCCGATGTTGGGGGAGGCCTGAACCAGGGGCCATAGTTTAAGAATAAGGGGTAATGGGAGATGAGAGATGGGAGATGAGGAAACATTTTTTTCACTCAGAGTATTGCGAGTCTGTGGAATTCTCTGCCTCAGAGAGCGGCGGATGCCGGTTCTCTGGATACTTTCAAGTAAGAACTTAATAGGGCGCTGAAAGATAGCGGAATCAGGGGATATGGGAAGAAGGCAGGAACGGGACACTGATTGTGGATGATCAGCCATGATCACATTGACTGGCGGTGCTGGCTCGAAGGGCCGAATGGATTACTCCTGCACCTATTGTCTATTGTCTATTGTACCATTGATACACATTTCGGCCAGTAGTCGATGTAAAGGAGATATAGTAGCGGACTGAAAATGATTTATTGTAGGGTCCGGTGTTACTTTGGATGAGGTGTCACCTATCCTCACTGACTGAGGATTGTTGGTGCTAAAATCGAGCATTCAGCGGTAGAGGCGGAGAAGATACCTCGGTCCCGGCGTTTGGAGATAATAGCCACTCCATCCCCTATCACATACAGGTACACACTACTGAACGCATCATTTACAGCGAGAGGCTGTTCCTATTTTCCATATTAAACAGGATCTGACGTAGGACTCATATTAACCCACAGCTGGTCACGTTAGCCGTCATTACACCATTGTCTACAAACACACGTGCTCCAGCCCTATATGAACGGAATGAGTTATCATCACTAATGTTTGGACTACATGGTACTGGAGGTTCAGATATATTTGCGAGCATAAATTGCTTCTCATCTCAATTCACTCCATGGTAAACACCTACTCTGAAACTTGTATCCTAACGTCATCACCCATCTAGCGATTGTGTAATGCTTTCAAAATCTATCCTGTCAAGCCCTCGCAGATTCCGACATTTACAGTGTTAATATATTCACTTGTCGTTCTTCCAAACTCCACAGCGTAGATGAACTGATCAATTGTTGCTCCTTTGGCAGTTCCTTGATCCGTGGGATAAACCTCAACTTCAGATTCTGCATCGTATTGTAGGTACCGCCTTACTTGAAAGATATAGTGTCAGGGCATAATGTTCTGCTGATCAAGTGCTAGTAAATGAGAATTAGTAAATGGATAGCATAGATGTAGATAGGTGTTTGGTCTGTTTCTCTACTGTGTGACTAAATGACTCACGGACCAGTGTATACACGTTTCTCCATTTGTAGTATCACCGTCAGTCGTTAGAGCAGGACTTCGCTACACTATCCCTGTATGGGCCGAGCTCTTGGTAGGGATGAGGACTTTATTCATTGGAGCACAGGAAGCTGAATGTTGCTTATAAAGGTATATACGGGGAATAGATCGAGAGAATGCACAGTCTTTTCTACTGAATGGGGAATCAAAAACCAGAGATCATGGGTATATGGTGAGAGGAGCAAGATTTACAAGGAACCTGACGGGAAGACTCTACCCTCAGACAGCGATACATGTACGGAACGAGCCATCAGATGCGGTCGTTGAGATATGTTGAGTCGATGCTGGCATTTCTAGTCACTACGTTTGGAAATCTAGCTGCCATCTGGACAGTAGCAAGAGGTAAATAGGTGACCATCTTTCGTTATTTGTGTTGAGCAATAAATGTTCGGCAGCAACTGATTCTGCATCAATGTTCAGGTGCCCTGATGCGCCAGTTTGCACTCTAATGCGGAGTGCGGCATTCTTGTATTTTGTGAAACGACACCATATCGTGCAGTTACTTCCACAGCATCGGGGATTTGATCAGGTCATTCATTTATAACATTAGATGTCCCTCCTCTCTCCACGATGTCTTCAGATGATCTGAGTATTTCCTGTTTTCCTCTTGTATGTGTAGATGCCCGACAATTACTGCGGACTACAATACAGCAGCAGCGTTTTACTGTGTTACTCCTCCTGCCCCAGTCTTCACTTTCTCTTCGCATTTGTCCAACCGTTTGTTTGTGCTTAACAACCATTCATCAGGTCTCTTGAATATCAATGTCGTCTATGAATCTGAATCGCCATCACAGTACGATCATTCCGGCTCTGATCATACCTTCTGAACCTTCTGAATTTGTAGTCGGCAGGGCAGTACTCTGCATATCGCCCACTTGATATTTGGTATTTGGTACATATTTGGTTCTCACCTCTGATCATTGGGTTTGGTTAGGTTAGGCTAGGAATGTTACTGTCACAAGTATCGAGAAACAGTGAAAGGATGTGTTGCCTCCTATGCACTCAGATCAGACATACAATACGTAGATACAATCAGTTGAAACGAAGTCATTAGATCGAGCAACAGGAATAATAGAGGCAGTATATAGTTCATGATATAAAATATCATCCTGAATATGATTCTTTGTTTAAATCAAACTTTAAATTGTCCGTATATTTTAAGAATGAATAACATTTGCTTAAGCTGCATTGCATAATTCCGTTCTTCGTGGAACTCGATATGTGCAATCGGAGAATTCACGCTCTGCAAAAACACAAATAAAAAATGTGTACTGTTGTCGGAAACGTTGAGAATCAAAAGGAAGATGAGTAAGTTGTAGTTTGTTTAACCTTGCAGCTCACATACTGGGGAGCATGATTGGAGCGTTGCTAAGATAGAATGTAGTTAAATTAGCTAAAGTTGAAACATTCTGCTGAGAAACAGGCTTCCTTATCAGTAGGGGGAGGATAGTATTTTGTAGTCCTGTCCACAGTAGGTTCATATCTGTTGCAATCTTGCATTACAGCTACCTTTGGTTACTCTGTTTAGCAGGCACGTCTCCAAAAGGTTCACAAACGATCTCCTTTACGAGGGGACTCCATTTGTCGAGAAGAATCTGGACATTTATGATATATACATGTTAGATACATGGAAGGAAATTTCTAAACAGCAAGAAACCCAAGATTAAAGTTAACTTTGGGGAAACGCAAAGATGAAATGTTACAGAGACATTGATTAATGATGTTGTATTTCAACTCCACAAGTAACCATCGTTTCACGAGGGTAGAAGAATCCTACAGTTACCGTGGGATTTTGAAGCAGGTTGAGCTTCCTCACACTGTTTCGCGATGTACATCGCTGAGGCCTGTATTAAATCGACTTGTTCGGTTGCCTCACCACTGATCTATGAGCTGTTTTATTTGTTGTCTGTGCCTATCTGAGTAAAGTTAGATATAGGGTACGGGTAAAGCACAAAATCCCCTCCTACATGTACAACACATGTTATTAAACTGTACCGACGTGCGCAGGTGGAGCGAAGGATGATGTAGTCCGTCGATAAACCATGAGACATCCCGCTGGATTTGTGGTGTTGTACACAATTACGATGTGAGACGCATGGAGTTTTAGCTTTTGGGTTATGTTCATTATTGTCACATGTACCGAAGAACATTAAACCCTTTGTTGTTCATGCTATTCAGACTGATCAGATGTACCATAAATAGATGCAATCAGTTCAGAGGCGAGGACAGAGGGTGCTGTGTCTATGTATTCACACAGGGGTGGTGGGAATATAGGTTTGCACAGACGGTGGTGGGTACATAGAATGAGCTGCCAAAGATCGTCGCTAAGGCAGAAGCTATGACAATATTTAAAACACATTGGACAGGTACATGGATAGAAAGGTTTAGAGTGATTTTTGCCAAACACTGTAAGTGAGGTAGCGTAGATGGGGCACATTAGTCGGCATGGGCGAGCTGGGTTGAAGGATCTGTTCCCTTACTGTGTGACTCCATGACAATAGGTAGATATACAGAGTACAGAATGAGGTTCTCAGATTTGTAGCTTCTCGTGGACCATCATATTTTTGAACAAAGTCCAATATGTGCAATGGGGCAATACGAATCGAACAGTATCCTCGCATATGGAGGGATCGGGCAAAAGCCAGATAACGATGTAAAATAAGCCATTCCGCTGTGATGTGCGCTTTCAACCTTCTGTACCTTCTGGCAGATAAGAGAACAGGCAAGAAGAACTGACCCGATTTAGACATCTTTGATGATGTTGGGTAATTTTTCCCCGAAGAAGCGTGAATTGTAGATGGAGACAATGGTGTGACGTCTGGTCTGCATGATGGATTGGGCTACATTTACAACTCTCTCCAAATCCTCCCGGTCTTGTCAGATCTGTAGCCAAACCACAATGTAATCCAACCCGACAATATGATTTCTATGCTCCATCTCTAGAAGTTTTATAAGTATCACTGTAGACATGCCAATTGTCCCAGTCTCTTGATGAAGTACAGATGATGGTGTACCTTCGTGGGTTACGCATCAATGTGATTACTACAAGACATATCGTTGGTGAATAAACACATGGAACTTGAGCTCTCAACCATTCCGTGCCATTGATGCAGATTGGGGCAAATACTCTACATTGCTTCCTGAGGTCAAAAACTATCTGCTTCAGCTTACTGAAAGAGGGGTCATTGTCACGACAACATGTCAATAAGCTCACTATGTCCTTCTTGTACTACGCTCCGCCATTGCCCGTCATTCGACCATTCAGTAGAGCTACTACTCGTGGAAGCGAACGGGTAAGATCATCTCTGACCCCTCATACCCTGGCCACTATCTCTTTGAATCACTTCCCTCTGGAAGGAGACTCCGGACTGTCAAAGCTGTCACAGCCAGACATAAAAACAGCTTTTTCCACGAGTAGTAGCTCTACTCAATAACCAAAAATCTGTAGTCTCCTTTTGCTCTGCTATTTTAGTTAATTCACATTGTTAAATTATAATGTTTTATTATTAATGTTCAATGCTGTATGTGTAATTCCTAACTGTCACTGCATGTTGTTGTCACATGCGGGCGGAGCAACAAGGCAAATTCCTTGTATGTGAATACTTGGCCAATAAAGTTATTCATTCATTCTTTCATTCACAACGATATTTTCTGCAAATTCATAGCTAAGGCTTAATATGGCCGTACGGTCGCGGGTGTAAAGGTGGTGTAGTAGCGAACTGAGAACGGATCCTTGCGATGCTCCAGTCTTCGAAGTTATTGTTGAGGAGGTTTCACTTATCTTTATTGATTGTGGGCTGTGGGAGTCTAAAATTGAGCATGCGGTGGTAGAGCGGGGAGGTGATCCCTCGTTCCAGGAGTTTGGAATATATCATCTTCCAACCTGCACAGAGTGTAGGATCTCCTCAATTGTTGTTCCTTTGACAGCCTCTTCCGCCGCAGATCAATATTTACTCCATCTCTGCACCGAAAGTAAATGGTTGCGCCGGAAAATATGACAAACGTTCAAAGACAATTAGATTGTCTCATGAATCCTTTCTCCGTAGAACTGGACAAGTGCAGTTGGATAATTTGAGTTTTGTAAATTCACAAAGCAACAAATGTTTGCAAAAATATGATTTAAGTTTGCAGAAGGTCTCGTCTGGAGCAGTGGGTGATACAATGAGACATCCCGCTGGGATCGCGATGTTGTAAACAATTAAGAGGAGAGGCGTTCAAATATCAGCTTCAGTTTTAAGTTTATTGTTGCATGTCCCGAGCTAAAGTAAAAAGCTTTGTTTTACGTGCAATCCAGACACAATAGATATACCATATATATACAGTATTAGTTACAACTCGAGCAGTGGGTATACGGATTTACACAGAGAATGAGTTGACATATGAGGTGATTGCGGCATACATTAGGGCATCTTTCAAAGACAGCTGGACCGCTGCATGGATATGAATTATTTAGAGTGATGTGGGCGAGATGCGGGAAGGGGTGACGAGTGTAGATGGGGCACATTGGTCGTCATGTGCCAGCTGGGTAGAAAGTCCAATTAACATGTTGTAGGATTCGATAATTCTATGAAAATAGATAGAGCAACGTGGAAGATGCAGAGTACAGAATATAGTTGGCAGCATTGGTGTTTATTTTCGTGCATCATTTACTTAGACAATTTTAAATATCCGCAATGCGGTAAAGCGAATTGAGCAGTACCCTAGACTACGGGCTTGCAAACTCTGGAATTTAGAAGGGTGAGAGGGCATCTTATTGAAATATATAAGACGATTAAGGGTTTGGACACGCGAGAGGCAGGAAACATGTTCCCGATGTTGGGGGACGCCTGAACCAGGGGCCATAGTTGAAGAATAAGGGGTAAGGCATTTAGAAGGGAGATGAGGAAACATTCTTTTCACACAGAGTGTTGCGAGTCTGTGGAATTCTCTACCTCAGAGGGCGGTGGATGCCGGTTCTCAGGATACTTTCAAGAGAGAACTTAATAGGGCGCTGAAAGAAAGCGGAATCAGGGGATGTGGGGAGAAGGCAGGAACGGGACACTGATTGTGGATGATCAGCCATGATCACATTGACTGGCGGTGCTGGCTCGAAGGGCCGAATGGATTACTCCTGCACCTATTGTCTATTGTCTATTGTACCATTGATATAAATTTCGGCCAGTACTCGATGCAAAGGAGATATAGTAGCGGACTGAAAATGATTTATTGTAGGGTCCGGTGTTACTTTGGATGAGGTGTCACCTATCCTCACTGACTGAGGATTGTCGGTGCTAAAATCGAGCATTCAGCGGTAGAGGCGGAGAAGATACCTCGGTCCCGGCGTTTGGAGATAATAGCCACTCCATCCCCTATCACATACAGGTACACACTGCTGAACGCATCATTTACAGCGAGAGGCTGTTCCTATTTTCCATATTAAACAGGATCTGAGGTAGGACTCATATTAATCCACAGCTGGTCACATTAGACGTCATTACACCATTGTCTACAAACACACGTGCTCCAGCCCTATATGAACGGAATGAGTTATCATCACTAATGTTTTGGCAACATGGTACTGGATGTTCAGATATATTTGCGAGCATAAATTGCTTCTCATCTCAATTCACTCCATGGTGAACACTTACTCTGAAACTTGTATCCTACCGTCATCACCCATCTAGCGATTGTGCAATGCTTTCAATATCTATCCTGTCAGCCCTCGTAGAATCCGACATTTACAGTGTTAATATATTCACTTCTCGTTCTTCCAAACCTCACAGCGTAGATGATCTGATCAATTGTTGCACCTTTGGCAGTTCATTCATCCGTGGGATAAACCTCAACTTCAGACTCTGCATCGTATTGTAAGCACCGCCTTCCTTGAAAGATATATAGTGTCAGGGCATAATATTCTGCTGATCAAGCGCTAGTAAATGGGAATTAGTAAATGGACAGCACAGATGCAGATAGTTGTTTGGCCTGTTCCTCTACTGTGTGACTAAATGACTCTCGGACCAGTGTATACACGTTTCTCCATTTGTAGTATCACCGTCAGTCGTTAGAGCAGGACTTCGCTACACTATCCTTGTATGGGCCGGGCTCTTGGTAGGGATGAGGACTTTATTCCTTGGAGCACAGGAAGCTGAATGTTGCTTATAAAGGTATATACGGGGAATAGATCGGGAGAATGCACAGTCTTTTCTGCAGAATGGGGAATCAAAAACAAGAGATCATAGGTGTATGGTGGGAGTAGCAATCTTTAAAAGGACCCTGACGGGAAGATTATACACTCAGACGACGATGCATGTACGGAACGAGCTATCAGAGGCGGTCGTTGAGACATGTTGAGTCGATACTGGCATTTCTAGTCACTACGTTTGGAAATCTAGCTGCCATCTCGACAAGAGGTAAATAGGTGACCATCTTTCGTTATTTGTGTTGAGCAATAATTGTTCGGCAGCACCTGATTCTGCATCAATCTTCAGGTGCCCTGATGCGCCAGTTTGCACTCTAATGCGAAGTGCGGCATTCTTGTATTTTGCGATACGACACCATATCGTGCAGTTACTTCCACAACATCGGGGATTTGATCACGTCGTCCATTTATAACATTAGATGTCCCTCCTCTCTCCACGATGTCTTCAGAGTCATCTGGGTTTTTCCTGTTTTCCTCTTGTATTACTGCGGACTACAATACAGCAGCAGCGTTTTACTGTGTTACTCCTCCTGCCCCAGTCTTCACTTTCTCTTCGCATTTGTCCAACAGTTTGTTTGTGCTTAACAACCATTCATCAGGTCTCTTGAATATCAAGGCCGTCTGTGTCTATTTTATTCGCCATCACAGTCCGATCATTCCGGCTCTGATCATATCTGGTACTTATCTCTGATCATTGCGTTTGGTTAGGTTCGGCTAGGGATATTACTGTCACAAGTACGGAGGCACAGTGAAAAGCTGTGTTGCCTCCTATCCACTTAGATCAGACATACAATACATAGATACAATCAGTTGAAACAAAGTCATTGGATCGAGCAACAGGAATAATAGAGGCAGAATATAGTTCATGATATAGAATATCATCCTGAATATGATTCTTTGTTTAAATCAAACTTTAAATTGTCCGTATATTTTTTTTAAATGAATAACATTTGCTTAAGCTGCATTGTCTAATTCCGTTCTTCGTGGAACACGATATGTGCAATCGGAGAATTCACGCTCTGCAAAAACACAAATAAAAAATGTGTACTGTTGTCGGAAACGTTGAGAATCAAAAGGAAGATGATTAAGTTGTAGTTTGTTTAACCCTGCAGCTCACATATTGCGGAGCATGATTGGAGCGTTGCTAAGATAGAATGTAGTTAAAATAGCTAAAGCTGAAACATTCTACTGAGAAGCAGACTTCCTTATCAGTAGGGGGTGGATAGTCTTTTGTCGTCCTGTCCACAGTAGGTCCATATCTGCTGCAATCTTGCATTACAGCTACCTTTGGTTACTCTGTTTAGCAGGCACCAAAAGATTCACAACGATTTGCTTTACGAGGGGACTCCATTTGTCGAGAAGAACCTGGACATTTATGATATCTACATGTTAGATACATGGGAAGGAGATTTCTAAACAACAAGAAACCCAAGATTAAAGTTAACTTTGTGGAAACGCAAAGATGAAAGGTTACAGAGACATTGATTAATTATGTTGTATTTCAACTCCACAAGTAACCATTGTGTCATGAGGGTAGAAGAATCCTACATTTACCGTGGGATTTTGAAGCAGCTTGAGCATCCTCACACTGTTTCGCGATGTACATCGCTGAGGCCTGTATTAAATCGACTTGTTCGGTTGACTAGCCATTGATCTATGAGCTGTTTTATTTTTTGTCTCCGCCTATCTGAGTAAAGTAATATATAGGGTACGGGTAAAGCACCAAATCCCCTCGTACATGTACAACACATGTTATTAAACTGTGCCGAGGTGCGCAGGTGGGGCGAAGGATGATGTAGTCCGTCGTTAAACCATGAGACATCCCGCTGGATTTGTGGTGTTGTACACAATTACGATGTGAGACGCATGGCGTTTTAGCTTTTGGTTTATGTTGGAAAGAGCCATGGTTTTCAAGGGAAATTGGACACTTGGTTCGGAAAAAGAGAGAGATCTACAATAATTATAGGCAGCATGGAGGAAATGAGGTGCTTGAGGAGTATAAAGAATGTAAAAAGAATATTAAGAAAAAAATTTGAAAAGCTAAAAGAAGATATGAGGTTGCGTTGGCAAGTAAGGTGAAAGTAAATCCAAAGGGTTTCTACAGTTATATTAATAGCAAAAGGATAACAAGGAATAGAATTGGTCCATTAGAGAGTCAGAGTGGACAGCTATCTGCAGAGCCAAAAGAGATGGGGGAGATACTGAACAATTTCTTTTCTGCGGTATTCACCAAGGAGAAGGATATGGTATTATGTGATGTAAGGGAAACAAGCAGAGTAGCAATGGAAACTATGAGATTCAAAGAAGAGGAGGTGCGGACACTTTTGAAAAATATGAAAACGGATAAGTCTCCAGGTCCTGACAGGATATTCCCGAGGACATTGAGGGAAGTTAGTGTAGAAATAGCAGGGGCTATGACAGAAATATTTCAAATGTCATTAGAAACGGGAATAGTGTCGGAGGATTGCTGTACTGCGCATGTTGTTCCGTTGTTTAAAAAGGGTTCTAAGAGTAAACCTAGCAATTATAGACCTGTTAGTTTGACGTCAGTGGTGGACAAATTAATGGAAAGGATACTTAAAGATAATATATATAAGCATCTGGATAAGCAGGGTCTGATTAGGAACAGTCAACATGGATTTGTGCCTGGAAGGTCATGTTTGACTAATCTTCTAGAATTTTTCGAAGAGGTTACTAGGGAAATTGATGAGGGTAAAGCAGTGGACGTTGTCTATATGGACTTCAGTAAGGCCTTTGACAAGGTTCCTCATGGAAGGTTGGTTAAGAAGATTCAATTGTTGGGTATTAATGGTGGAGTAGCAAGATGGATTCAACAGTGGCTGAATGGGAGATGCCAAAGAGTAATGGTGGATGGCTGTTTGTCAGGTTGGAGGCCGGTGACTAGTGGGGTGCCTCAGGGGTCTGTGTTGGGTCCACTGTTGTTTGTCATGTACATCAATGATCTGGATGATGGTGTGGAAAATTGGATTGGTAAGTATGCAGATGATACTATGATAGGTGGTGTGGTGGATAATGAAGTAGATTTTCAAACTCTACAGAGAGATTTAGGCCATTTGGAAGAGTGGGCTGAAAGATGGCAGATGGAGTTTAATGCTGATAAAAGTGAGGTACTACATCTCGGCAGGACAAATCAAAATAGGACGTACATGGTAAATGGTAGAGAATTGAGGAATGCAGTTGAACAGAGGGATCTAGGAATAACTGTGCATAGTTCCCTGAAGGTGGAATCTCATGTAGATAGGGTGGTAAATAAAGCTTTTGGGGCGCTGGCCTTTATAATTCAGAGCATTGAATATAGAAGTTGGGATGTAATGTTAAAATTGTACAAGGCATTGGTGACGCCAATTCTGGAGTATGGAGTACAATTTTGGTCGCCTAATTATAGGAAGGATGTCAACAAAATAGAGAGAGTACAGAGGAGATTTACTAGAATGTTGCCTGGGTTTCAGCAACTAAGTTACAGAGAAAGGTTGAACAAGTTAGGTCTTTATTCTTTGGAGCGCAGAAGTTTCAGAGGGGACTTGATAGAGGTCTTTAAAATTATGAGCGGGTTAGACAGAGTTGACGTGGATAAGCTTTTCCATTGAGAGTAGGGAAGATTCAAACAAGGGGACATGACTTGAGAATTAAGGGACAGAAGTTTAGGGGTAACATTAGGGGGAACTTCTTTACTCAGAGAGTGGTAGCTGTGTGGAATGAGCTTCCAGTGGAAGTGGTGGAGGCAGGTTCGATTTTATCCTTTAAAAATAGATTGGATGGGTAGATGGACGGGAAAGGAATGGAGGGTTATGGTCTGAGTGCAGGTAGATGGGACTAGGGGGAAGTATTTATTTTAAAAAACTTAAAAAAATATTTAAAAAAAACAAATGTTCGGCACGGACTTGAAGGGCCGAGATGGCCTGTTTCCGTGCTGTAATGGTTATATGGTTATATGGTTATATGGTTATGTTCATTATTGTCACATGTACCGAAGAACATTAAACCCTTTGTTGTTCATGCAATCCAGACTGGTCAGATGTACCATAAATAGATACAGAGGCGAGGACAGACGGTGCTGGGTCTATGTATTCACACAGGGGTGGTGGGAATATAGATTTGCACAGACGGTGGTGGGTACATAGAATGAGCTGCCAAAGGTCGTCGCTAAGGCAGAAGCTATGACAATATTTAAAACACATTGGACAGGTGCATGGATAGAAAGGTTTAGAGTGATTTTTGCCAAACACTGTAAGTGGGGTAGCGTAGATGGGGCACATTAGTCGGCATGGGCGAGCTGGGTTGAAGGAGCTGTTCCCTTACTGTGTGACTTCATGACAATAGGTAGATATACAGAGTACAGAATGAGGTTCTCAGATTTGTAGCTTCTCGTGGAGCATCATTTTTTTTAACAAAGTCCAATGTGTGCAGTGGGCCAATACCAATCGAACAGTATCCTCGTATTTGGAGGGATCGGGCAGAAGCTCGATAAGAATGGAAAATAAGCCATTCCGCTGTGATGTGCGCTTTCAACCTTCTGTACCTTCTGGCAGATAAGAGCACAAGGAAGAAGAACTGACCCGATTTAGACATCGTTGGGTAATGTTTCCCCCCGAAGAAGCGTGAAGTGTACATGGAGACAATGGTGTGACGTCTGGTCTGCATGATGGATTGGGCTACATTTACAACTCTCTCCAAATTTTCCCGGTCTTGTCAGATCTGTAGCCAAACCACAATGTAATCCAACCCGACAATATGATTTCTATGCTCCATCTCTAGAAGTTTTATAGGAATCACTGTAGACATGCCAATTGTCCCAGTCTCTTGATGAAGTACAGATGATGGTGTGCCCTCGTGGGTTACGCATCAATGTGATTACTACAAGACATATCGTTGGTGATGTGACACATGGAACTTGAGCTCTCAACCATTCTGTGCCATTGATGCAGATTGGGGCAAATACTCTACATTGCTTCCAGAGGTAAAAAACTATCTCCTTCGTCTTGCTGACATTGAAAGAGGGGCCATTGTCATGACAACGTGTCAATAAGCTCACTATCTCCTTCTTGTACTCCGTCCCGCCAATGTCCATCATTCGACCATTCACGATGATGTATTCAGCTAACTCATAGGTACAATTGGAGCTGAATATGGCCGTACGGTCGCGAGTGTAAAGGCGGTGCAGTAGCGGACTGTGAACGGATCCTTGCGATGCTCCAGTCTTCGAAGTTATTGTTGAAGAGGTGTCACTTATCCTTATTAATTGTGGGCTGTGGGAGCTAAAATTGAGCATCCGGTAATAGAGCGGGGAGGTGATCCCTCGGTCCAGGAGATTTGAATATATCATCTTCCAACCTGCACAGAGTGGAGGATCTCCTCAATTGTTGATCCTTTGACAGCCTCTTCCACCGCAGATAAATATTGACTCCATCTCTGCACCGAAAGTAAATGGTTGCGCCGCAAAATATGACAAACGTTCAAAGACAATTAGACTGCTTCATGAATAGGAACGATGTAGAGTAATGTGGCCGAAAGTTGGGTGTGAGTGACTGGTGCAGAAGGGGCACATTGGTCCGCCTGGGCAAGATGGGTTGAAAGTCCCGTTACCATGCCGTAGGACTCGATGAGTCTATAACAATAGATAGAGCAATGTGGAAGATACAGAGTGCACAATATGATTGCAGTGCATCAGCTACTGAGACAATGTCTTATATCCGCAATGGGGGAGAAGCGAATTGAAGAGTACACTAGTCCAAGGAGGGACCGTTTAGAAACCTGTTAACGGAGGAAAATGCGTTATTCCTTAATCCGGTGGTGCTCACTTTCAAACTTCTGTACGTTGTGCGGGACTTCAGTCGCGAATTGGATAGCATTTACACCGATATTTGCTGGGCCTGTTTCTTTGTTCTATGACGACGAGTCTTGGTCCAGTCTCTGCACGTTTCTCCACATGTGTATCACCGTCAGTAGCTATAGCAGGACTGTACTACACTCTCCTTGTGTGTCCAACCAGTAGGGAGAGGTGAGGACTTTATTCCTTCGACTGAAGGAAGCTGCGCGGTGGGAATATCAAGGTGTTTACAACCATGAGAGGAAAAGGTAGGATGAATGCAGTATTTTACCCATGATGGTGAATCAAAAATCAGATATCATATGTTTAAGTTGAGAGGGGCATGATTTTCTAGGAACCTGAAGAGATGACTTGGCGCAAAGAGGGCGCAGGGAACATGGTACGAACTTTGATAAGACCATGCGCTTCTGACATTACATATTTTTCCTCCCTGGACGGATGCCATCAGAGTCTTCTGAGTATATTATGTTTTACTCCAGCATTGCAGATGCCCGGTAATTAATACGGTCCGCGATACAGTATCAGTTGTTTGACAATGATCTGTTTCCTGAGCCCACTCTTCACCTTGACTTCGCATTTGTCCAACAGTTCTTTTGTGGTTGACCCCATTCAACACCTTCTCTTTTATAGCAATACTGTTTGTGTTACATTGATAATCTTAGTCGTCATCATAGTACGAACATCTCTCTCTGATCATAGTTGCTAATCAAGTCAGATCATTAGGTTAGGTGAGGTTGGGCTCGGTTTAATATCGTCACATGTTCCAAGGTACAGTGAAAAGTGTGTCCATTCAGTTAGAAATGCCAGACATAGATACAATCAGTCCTGCAGAAGAAGCGAAGAGGAAGATACTGAATTCAGAATATAGTTCATTACATTGAATATCATGCTGAACATTGTTGGTTATTTCCACCGAACCCCGAATCGCGGGGTGAAATGACGGAGCGAGGTCTAACATCGCCCGGCGCGTTTCAAAGGCCGCTGACCTTACTATCGCCCGCCGGGGGCTTTAACATCGGGAGCCCCAGTTCGCCTCGACGCTGCGGTTGTACTGCTGGACCGCGGGAGAAGAACACAGGGAAGAGATAAGACTTTTGCCTTCCATCACAGTGAGGATGTGTTGGAGATTCACCGTGATGGATGTTTTTGTAAAGTGTGTTATGTGTGGGTCTTGGCTTTTTTTGTAATGTTAAGTCTGTAGAAAATGCAATTTCGTTGAAACCACGCTGTTTGAATTACAATAAAAGGCATTCTATTCTATTCGATTCTATTCTGAATTGTCCGTTATGAGAATGAACAATATTTGTTTTCAAGCCACATGGCATAATTTCATTCTCCGTAGAACTGGATAAGGACAGTAGGAGAATTCGAGTTCTGTGAAAACACAAAGCAAATAATTTGTGCAAAAATATTATTTAAGCGCGCAGAAGTACACATCTGGAACCTAGATACATAGATACATAGATATATAGACAATAGGTGCAGGAGTAGGACCTTCGAGTCATCACCGCCATTCAATGTGATCATGGCTGATCATCCACAATCAGTACCCCGTTCGTGTCTTCTCCCCATATACCTTGACTCCACTAGCCCACAGAGCTCTATATAGCTTTATTTTGAATGCATCCAGTAAATCGGTCTCCACGTGCTTCTGAGTCAGAGAATTCCACAAATTCACAACTCTCTGTCTGTACAAGTTTTTCATCATCTCAGTTCTAAATGGCCTACCCCTTGTTCTTAAACTGTGGCCCCAGTTTCTGGACTCCCCCAACATCGAGGACATGTTTTCCGTATCTAGCGTGTTCAATCGCTTAATAATTTTATGTCTCAAGAAAATCCCCCCTCATGCTTCTAAATTCCAGTAAATACAAGCTCAGTCGCTCCATGATTTCATCATTGCCAGTCCCGCCACCCAGGGAATTAACCTCGTGAACCTATGCTGCACTCCCTCAATGGTAAGAATGTCCATCGGCAAATGAGGAGACCAAAACTGCACACAACCCTCCAGGTGTGGCTTCACCAGGGTCCTGTACAACTGCAGAAGGACCTCTTTGCGTCGATACTCAACTCACAACTTCTCGTTATGAAGGCCAACATGCCATTAGCGTTCTTAATTGCCTGTTGTACCTGCATGCTTACTTTCAGTGACTGATGTACAAGAACGCCCATGTCTCGTTGTACTTCCCCTTTTCCTCACCTGATACCATTCAGATAATAAGCTGCCTTCCCGATCTTGCCACCTGTTGACAACCCCACATGAATCCACATTATACTGCATCTGCAATGCATCTGCCCACTCACCCAACCTGTCCAAACCGGCCTGCATCCCCATAGCATCCTCTACACTGTTCACACTTCCATCCGGCTTTGTGTCATCTGCAATTCTTCTTTTAATTCCATCATCTAAATTATTAATATATATTCTAATTAGCTGCGGTCCAATGTCAATGTCAATATCCATGTCAATACCCAATTCTATACCATGTGCTATAATTTTTGCCACTAATCTCTCGTGTGGGACCTTAACAAATGCTTCCCGAAAGTCCAGGTACACTACATCCACTGGCTCTCACTTGTCCATTTTACTTGTTGCATCCCCAAAATGGATGATTCAATGCTTCTGCAACATATGAGACATTCCGCTGGTTTCATGGTGTTGTAACCAATGGAGATGACAGGCGCTTTAGGTTTTAGCTTCAGGTTTAGGGATATTATTGGCACATGTACCGATGTACTGTGAAAAACTTTGTTCTGCATGCTATCCAAACAAATTACATATATATTAATAGTAAGATTAAACGAGAACTTACCAAGTTTGAAGTTTGATCTTTATTTTATGAGGAGTAACGTCGAGGGATTACGTGAAGAAGCCCCGTCCAGCCGCACACGCGTCAATCTTTCAAAGCAGCGGAGTGACAATCACAGACGATAATTACTGAAGTATGATAGTAAGATGCATAAAGACTTAGAACTACCAGCTTGATCCTTTTATGAGGGTGGGAGCGGAGGGCACGTAATCCCTCAACGTTACTCCTCATAAAATAAAGATCAAACTTCAAACTTGGTAAGTTCTCGTTTAATCTTACTATTTTACTTCGGAGTCACGTGAGTGACTACGTGAAGATTTCAAAGCTCTGTGATTTCACACCGTGGATTCAAATCCAGGTGTTCACTGCATCGATTGACTCTATTTGAGTAAGCACAATGAACAATGCATAACCACAACATTTGAATGTAATCAGTTAATGGTTTTATTTTATAAAAGTAACAAAATTAGGCCCATTTATAATGGGGGATTTAATACTGTATCCAGCACGGCATCACCAAACCCTCTGAGATCTTTAATCTCCTTGTGGTAATACTTGTGAAACATCTGTTCACTTGCCCATCCTGCGGCCGCGAGAATAAGGTCTATTGGCACGTCTGAATCCCTGGCCGCTGATGTTGATGCCGCCCTGGAGGAATGAGCTTTAAATTTATCAGTATCAATACCTGAATATCTCAAAACCTGTTTCAACCATCGTGAGATTGTTTGTGTCGATACTTTCTTATGAGGCTTTTTATGACTAATAAACAATGCCAATTCAGCGCCTCTTAAAACTTTTGTTGTTTCTATGTAACATTTCACATATGTTACTACACACAGTCGTGAATCTGTAGGATATGCTAAAAATTCCACCTTGCATCCTGTGGACCCAGGTCTACTTTGCTTCAGTAAATCATAGATATAGAATGTCACGGCATTTTGCCCTATTTTCATTCTATCAATTCTGAGTTTCTGTAATGTTTGAACTCTCTGCGCTGAAACTAATGCCATGAGCATAACCAATTTCATGGTAATTTTGGATAATGACAGGGTTTCAATTGGATTCCAACTCCTTAGGAACATCAGTCCATCTTTTACATTCCAAATTTCTGTATACCTGGGTCTGGGAGGATTAGAGTTGAAAATTCGTTTCATAAACCTACAGACCCAAGGATGTGATCCAATTGGAGTTTGTTCTAATTCACTGCTTAAATATGCAGAGAGTGCACTTCGTGCAGTATTAATTGCACTATAACTTAATTTCAATTCATAGTGTAGAGTTGAAAGAAACTCTATTACATCTGAAATGTCTACTGTGTTATATGCAATATTCTTTACTGAACAAAACTCCTCCCATTTCTTTATATAGGAAATGTACTGCTTCTGGGTACTATTCCTCCAGGCTGCTGTCATAACATCCACCGTACGGTCTGATAATCCTTTTCCAAGATATGGCCTTCTTAGAATCTGCAAATCAACAAATCAATACGATTATGTAAAGGATGTGACTCATTAGTCACAGGGTTCACAAGCAGTTTAATCTGCTTTGGAATAACCATAAGGGTTTTTTTGATCATTTTTAACACCAATGGGTACCATACCTGTGTAGGCCAATCTGGTACTACCAAAATCCCTGAGGCTGAATCTTGTTTAATTTTCTGTATGCATTTGTGGATTAAACAAAATGGTGGAAAAGCATACAGAAACATAGCACCCCAGTTTAGCGAGAAAGCATCTACCGCTACTGCACCAGGATCAGGTTCCCATGAAACATACTTAGGCAATTGGTGGTTTAGTCTTGATGCAAATAAATCAATATCTGGCATTCCAAATTGTGTTATAATTTTTGTAAATATTTCCCGATTTAACATCCATTCTGTATTATCATTAAATTTACGTGATCTTTTGTCCGCAATTGTGTTAAATTTTGCTGGTAAATATATTGCTGACAGCCAAATTTTCCTTGCAATACACCAGGTCCAAACTTCATTTGCCAATCTATCACATGATTCTGATTTTATACCCCCCATGTGATTTATGTATGCTACAGCTGTAGTATTGTCAACCTGTACCTGGACATGCACACTTCTCATATTAGTACAATAAGCTTTAAGACCATGAAATGATCCTAATAGCTCTAGGTAATTGATTCCCTGTTTTTCCAGCAAAGGTATTTCATTCACATTCCACCTACCTCCACAGCTGGAAATCATGTTAGTAGCACCCCAACCAAGAGCACTTGCATCAGTCTGTAGAGTGACGGATGGTATTTCTACCAGAACCTTTTTTGAAGCATCTGAAACGTTGTTAATCCACCATTCTATTTCAGTAATGGATTCAGTTGTTAATTTCATGGGCCGGTCAAAATGCCCTGTATTTATTTTTAAAGCTTGTACCTTAGCCCTCTGTAAACATTGATAATGCAATGGTCCAAATGTGACAGCTGGAAACGCAGCAATCAATTTGCCCAGCAAGCTTGCCACTTCTCTAATTGAAGGTGTGTCCTCATTTATGAGTTTGATGCAACCTTCAATTAACTGCAGCCTTTTCTCTTTTGGCAAAGTGATTACCATGTGTTCTGAGTTGAGTGTGAATCCTAGGTAATCAATCTTCTTGCTTGGTAACAATTTTGATTTTTGTAGGTGAATAATGAAACCCATTTTCTCAAAAATGAACTTAACCCTGGATACTGATAATTTTGCAGCAGCCAAAGTGTCCCCTACAATCAAAATATCGTCCAAATAAGCCATTAGTACATGGCCCTCAGCTCTTAGAAGAGCTAAAATTGGTTTGAGTAATTTAGTGAATAATCTTGGTGCTGAAGACAGACCATTGGGCAATGCCTTAAATTGCCACAACTGACCCATCGATCTAAATTTCAAATAACTTTGATCATCACCATGCATTGCCACAGAGTAATATGCATCTTTCAAATCTATGCTTGCCATGTAATAATTTTTAATAATCAGCTGAATGGCATTAGTAAATATTTCCATTTTGAAATGTTTGTATTGTACATAAAGGTTAAGATTTGTCAGATCCAAAATGATTCTACATCCACCATCCTTTTTTGTTCTAGGAAAAATATTTGATACAAATTGATGGTGTTGTTCTACTGACTTTTCTATTACCCCTTTTTTGGTCAAAATTTCTAATTCTCCTTTGATCAACGTATTCTCTTCTTTTGAGAAAATCCGTGACCAGCTTGAATTTTTCTGCCTTGGAGAATCCAAGTGTGAATAGAACTCAATTTTGAATCCTACAATGCTGTTTAAAATAAACGAATCATTTGTTATTAACTGCCATTCTTTTAGGAAGAATCTTAACCTTCCCCCTATTTGTGAATGTGAAACATTTATATTCCTTACCAGACCAGGACCCCCTACCTCGGGGTTTGCCTCCGGCCATTGTTGTGCTCTTCTGGTAGGCACATTGTAACCTCCACGCATCCCCGGTGCAGCACGCCAACGTGTATATGAGAATGATCGGCTTGTTCCTTCTCCAGCACCAGCATTCCGCCTGTAGGGATACTGCCTTCGTACCGCTCTGCTCAGCATTGGTGGTCGCATCATCATACCACTCAGGTTTTTTTACTCTTCATTCAAATCCTTTAGTTTCTTGGATAGATTTTCTCCAAACAGTAAATTAGGCATTTGTATGTTGGTTGGTTTGCAGAGCCCTGCATACTTAGGGTGAATATTTGCCCTTATTGCATTGTTACGAATACAATTTATTTCAAAATGAGCACCACACATCAGTGCTAAAGCATCTTGTTGTGAATCTGATACAAAATCATCATCCAATCCTCTGGCAAATGCCGTGATGCCTGACCCCAGCAATTTCAGTACATGTTGCAATTTCAATTCTTGTGAGCGTAATCCAATGCTCAAATAATTCCATATTAAGTTATTAACTGTTGGAACTGTGAGCAATTCACAATTCGCCGGGGGCTCATACTGTTTCATAGTCTCATCCATAGTTACTTCCTGGAGCTGATGGGAAAGTAAATAATTGATAGTCATTGCTATTTCCTCTCTCAAAGGTTCCCCTTTTATTCTGGGGACAGCAAACGTTTGTGCTAGTCCAGGAACTTTCAACTCTGATACCGGGCTCTCATCCTCATAGAATTCATCTTCTGAGTCTAGATGTTCCTCATCAGGATGAGTAACTTCAGGATCCCCTAGTTCAGGTAAATCTATGCCAGTATCTTCTTGCGTAAGCTCTGCTATAGTCCCACGGGTAGGCAGCCCTGTTCTAGGTGCTGCTGGCGCTGGCTCCATTCTAGGCCAACGCTTCATCATTTTCCCTTTAGGAACTTTCGGTGCTGGCACAAAAGTACGTTTGTACTGTGTTTTTTGAGACATTCCTGGTACTGGCTCTTCAGTAGGCCAGCCCATATATTGCCTTTTCCCAGGCATTTCGGGCACTGGCTCTTCGGTAGGCCAACCACTGTAATAACTTTGCACAGTCAATTCTGATGGCTCTCCTGTAGGCCACCCTTGTGCCTGTCTCAACCAAGGCACACCCTGTGCTGTGTCTTCCATTGGCCAACACCGACCTGCTTCCTCCTGTGGGGGTTCTTTATATATCATTTTCCCCATTAGGAGCTCTAAGCTAGCGACCCTTGCAGCCATAATATTTTCTGCAGGAGGGTATTCCTCCGGGTCTGACTCTTCTGAGTCTACAGGTCGGGCCGACGTTTGTCCAGCCTTGCGCCCCGCCGCCGGCGGTTTAACGGCACATTCGACCGTAACGGGAGTAGATGGCTTCGATGCCACTACCTCCTCTTCCTGACGCCCTTAACATCGGGGGTTTTACCTGCGGTGCGTCCCTGGCCTCTCCTTCCTCTACGCCCTTTCTCCATTTCTAAGTTGTGTGGAACTCTGCCACACGTCTGAGCGGGAAGAAAAGCGCCCTGCAAGTGAAAACGAAAGCACTTACCTTATCCGATTTCTACTTATGTTGCTTTTACTCACCGCGTGGAGGAGCTGCTGCTCCTCCACACACGGTCATGAACGCTATGCGTCTGATCGATAATGACGCGTGTGCGGCTGGACGGGGCTTCTTCACGTAGTCACTCACGTGACTCCGAAGTAAAATTTGATATTATCGGTTCAAACGCGATGATACAGGGCACTGGGCATATGGATGCGCTCAGAGTGTGGTTGCTACATGGATTCGCACAGCGAGTGGCGTGCATATAGAATTAGCTGCCAAAGGAGGTAGCTGAGGTAGAAACTACACAGGATCTAAAATACACTTGGCCCAACACACATCGGAAGTGACACGGGACAAAAACGGCAGGTGGGACTTATGTGACTGGTGTACATTGATCGACGTTGGGGGGCTGGGCTGAAGGATCTGTTCCTGTGTGGTGTGACTCATGACAATAGAGAGAGCAAAGTGGAAAATAGAGAGAGCAGAATACATTGATCAGCATTGTAGCGCTATTTTATACATCAGTACCTCAGACAAAATTCAATGACCAATGGGGTAGAGGGCCTATGGAGGGGCCGTTCATATGCCCGATAGCGGAGGAAATTAATCAATTCCTAAGTCTTGTGATGCGCGCTTACAACATCTCTACCTTTTGCCGGATAGGTGTTGGGGAAAGAAAAAAACTGACCGGGATTTGCCAAATATTTGATTTTTATTTTTATTATTTGTTAGATATAAATTTTTATTAGAAGCAAACATATTACAATGTAGAGTAACATGTTATAATAGAATAGAAGAAAAAACTGTTCATATGCATCAATCATTCATACATTATTAAATTAACTTATAATACGTCATAGGAGATAAGTTCGTAGGTTATGAAATATAATTACATCTAATCCTGAGTTCAAGCTTCAGTCGGGCTTTCGCGCTGGGCCACTCTACCCCTTCAAATAGGCAATGAATGGAGCCCATATTTTAACAAAAAGTTCTTGCTTGTCCATTAAGACAAGTCTAATTCTTTCTAGATGTAGGGTCTCCGACATTTCCACAATCCACATTTTATTTGTGGGGGTTGTAGGGCCTTTCCAGAATTTTAATATTAATTTTTTCCCTGTTATTATACTGTAGTCAAGGAAGTTTCTTTGAGTTGTTGTGAGTGTTAAACTTTGTTCTGATATCCCAAGTATTATTAATTTTGAGTCTGGAGCTAGTTTGGTATTAACAACTTCAGAGATTATTTGAAAAATATCAGTCCAGTAATTTTTAATTTTTATACAATTTGCAAAGGTATGTGTTAAATTGGCCTCTAGATGCAGGCATTTATCACATATAGGAGAAATATGTGGGAAAATTCTATTTAGTTTTATTTTGGAATAATGTAATCTGTGTAAGACTTTAAATTGTATTAAAGCATGTCTGGCATTTAACGAACATTGATGTATATGTTGTAAACTTTCGTCCCAAATATCTTTCGTAATAGGATAACCTAACTCATTTTCCCATTTATGTCTATATAGTTCCATCGGTGGTTCCTCATTATTTAAGAGAATGTTATAAATATAAGCTATTCATTTTTCAGTGTTAGGATGCTTATTCAAACATTCATCAATAATTTCTGGTTCCCTAGTCCTATAAACTTGTGTATTGGATTTAACATAATCTCTAATTTGTAAATATCTGAAAAAGCTATTTGAGTGTAGTCCATGATTCTGTTGTAACTCTTGAAATGACAGAAAGATGCCTTCCCTATAAAGATGTCCAATCCTTTTAATTCCATGATTTTTCCATCGTATAAAACCTCTATCCAATATGGATGGTTTGAATAGAGGATTATTTACAATGGGAAGACATAGTGGTATATTATTCCAAATATTTGATTTTGTTGGGTGTTTAGGTAATGTTATGCAGCGTGAAGTGCAGATGAAGACTATGATTGGTCTGGGCTATGAGATGGACGGGGCTATATTTACAACCATTTGCAATATCTCGATGTCTTGGCATAGTTGTTTCCAAAACAAGTTACGATGGGACGTGACAATTAGCTTCTTACCATATTTTTGCAAGTGTAACGGGAGACGTGATCAATGTATTTTTTATTTTCGTTTGTGTGCCTTCCGGTGTGTCGCATCAATGTGATTGCACCACTTCAGTGGCAATATTGACAGGAACCTGAAGTAAATACATTACACTCCGACGGTGGTGGGTGTATGGAACAAGCGATCTGAGGAGTTGTCTCACGGTGCGAGTCCACCCACGAGTGATCCCGAGTGAAAGAAAAAATCACACTCGTGGTTGTCTACGAGATTCCAAGTTCATGTTGACGAGTTTAAACGAGTTCCCACGTGTATGTCTAAGTTTGCCGTTTTCTTCTCATTTCTGCGATGTACCAAGTTCCTCTCCCGAGCATCTCATTCAGTAAGTATATTCTGATTCAGTATTGAAAGTTATTCAATTTCAGAACTTTAAAAAACTAGGCAGGATCTCGGCCCCGCAGTCGCTACCATTGTGCAGCAAGGAGGCGGCGGCGGCGAAGCAACAGTGTAAAACAAGACAGCTCCATCCTGCGGCTTTGAGTTAAAGATAGAATTCAGCGCGGCCGCATCTATTGATATGACCTCCAAAGGGAAAATGCGCAGCGTCCAGTGCCAGAGCGTTTCTCTCTGCTTCCTCTACGTGGGAATTCCCTCAGTATGGTCACTCAGCGGGACAGGCAGCATCTCCGGAGAGAAGGAATGGGTGACAGGATGACGTTTCCAAAATTCTGCTGCGTCTTTGTGTTACTCCAGCACTGTGTGTTCACTTGTTGTCAACCAGCATCTGCCCTTTCTTGTGTTTGACATTATCTGTATCCGTGGCAGTTGATTGTCGCTCCCTTCAGTTTCCCAGGCGGTCGGGATAGGACTGGAGTTAGAGAGAAAGGTGGGGGGGAGAGTGGGGGGAGGAGGGGGGGGGGTTGGGTGACTTAGTACGGGGGACAAATGTAGGAGAGGTGTACTGACTGTGTGGGCAGACACTTTGACAGTGATTGCCCACCATTCTCAAAAGCCGCTGTGTCTCCCTGTCCGTGGGATAGCAGGGGGCGATCAAACAACACAATACACCCCTCCCCATCCACGCCAACACGAAGTGCAACGATCTCAAGGCTTTAGCGTCAGAAACAACGGGCAGGCGACAATCACCCGCCATAACGCGAGAGAGATCATGCACTATTGTATGTTTCCTTTACACGTCGGTGTTTCTGTCTTTCTCCATCCCATTGTTAACCCTGTCTGTCGCCACCCCCACACCCACCCCTCTGCTTCACGGCCATGTGTGTGACCCCTTCCCTCCCCTCTCCAGCTCCCCGTCCATTGCACCGGGCGCGGGGGCTGCGCACCGTCTTCACGTCGGCGACGCCAGCAGGTCAGTACCAGTCGCCCCGGGGCAGGTGCTCGGGGGCTCTCTCCCAGCGTGGCCCCGGACCGGAGTGGGGGGGAGATGGGAGTCAGCGGGCACGCCGGCTCTGCCACACCATGGGCCGTGCCGTCCAAGTTGGCGTCTCGGGGTAGTCCTATTTAGCTGCATGTGGCCCATAGCCCTCTAATAATAATAATAATAATAATAATAGTAATTTTATTGTCAATTCACATAATGTAACGAGTAGTTACACAGAGGATTGAAATTGCGTTTCTCCATACTCCAATGTGCAAGTAATATTTATAAAACAGACAGACAGTGTACCAATAAAAGTAGACAATGGACATATACATTATATAAAATATTCATTAATAAAAGGTGCAATATAGCATACTGTGCAAGTAGCATACTGCAGACATTGTGTTAAAGTTAATTTGGCAGTCAGTTGGTCTTTGTGTAATGTTCATGGAATTTTCTTTAGTGTGTTGAGAAGTCTGATGGCCTGAGGGAAAAAGCTGTTTTTGAATCTTGTGGTTTTGCTCCGCATGCTGCGGTAGCGCTTGCCGGATGGTAGGAGGGTGAACAGTTTGTGTGCTGGGTGGGTGGTGTCTTTGATGATGTTAGTTGCTCTCTTGCGACAGCGAGATGGATATAAGTCTTGAATTGCTGGTTGGGGTGATCTTCTCCGCTGTCCTCACCACTCTCTGTATGGCCTTCTGGTCAGCAGCAGAGCAACTGCCATACCAGACTGAGAGACTGTTGGAAAGAATGCTCTCAATGGCACCCCTGTAAAAAGTTGTGAGGGCAGAAGGGGGGAGGTCGGCTCTCCTCATCCGTCGAAGGAAGTGGAGGCGTTGCTGTGCTTTCTTGACTAGGGAGATGGTGTTGGTGGACCATGTCTGATCATCTGTGATGTGTACTCCCAGGAACTCTAAACCCTTCCCATCCATTTATCTGTCGTTAATAACCTCACGAAAATTCCTGCTTCATTTTCCTCGGTCCAACTCAGAGGGAAGTCTTCCCCCTTTCCAGGGTTAATCGCTCCACTGTTTATAATGCTCTCTGCATTATGAAGTCCTCGACAGTGAACCCCATGGGCAATCACTACCAAAGTGCCTGCCGACACAGTCCGCAAAATTATCTCCCGTACTAAGTCACCCCAACCCCCCTCCCCTCCACTCCCCTCCCCTACCCCCCTGGCCCCCACCCACACCTTTCCCTCCCAACTCCAGTCCCGTCCCGACCCACTGGGAAACTGAAGGGAGCGACAATCAACTGCCACGGATACAAATAAAGTCATACACAAGAAAGGGCAGATGCTGGTTGACAAAATTGTACACAGTGCATTGAGACACAAAGCCGTCAGGCTTGTTTTTACAACACTGTTACCCCTTATACAATGATGTTGAAAAATGGCCCTTTTTGATTTTTGCCCTGGATTTGTCTGCCTGTCACTTTTACTTTTCACCTTGCTACCTATTGCTTGTACCCTCATTTTACTCCCCTCTGTCCCTCTGTTCACACATTTAAGAAACCCAACACCTCATATTCTCTGTTTATTATCTTTTTCTTCTACATGTTGGGTCTGAGTGCTTCCCTTCTCTGCCTCCTGCCTCACACACTGTCTACTAGCTTTCTCTATTTGAGTTCTCCCCCCAACCGTTCTAGTTTAAAGTCTCCCCAGTAGCCTTTGCAAATCTCCCAGCCGGGATATTGGTCCCCCTCGGGTTCAAGCGCAACCCGTCCTTGGGTCACACCTTCCCTAAAAGAGGTTCCAATGATCCAGAAATTTGAATCCCTGCCCACTGCACCAGTCCTTCAGCCACGCATTTATCCTCCACCTCGCTCCATTCCTACTCTCACTGTCGCGTGGCACAGGCAGTAATCCTGAGATTGTTACCTTTGCGGTCCTTTTCCTTAACTCTCTTCCTAACTCCCTAATTCTCCTTTCAGGACCTCTTCCCTTTTTCTACCTATGTCATTGGTACCTATATGTACCACGACCTCGGGCTCCTCTCCCTCCCATTTCAGGATATCTTGGACACGTTGAGACACATCCCAGACCCTGGCACCAGGGAGGCAAACTACCATCCGGGTCTCCCACTGCGTCCACAGAATCGCCTGTCTGACCCCCTAACTATAGAGTCCCCTATCACTACTGCCCTCCTCTTCTTTCCCTTACCCCTCTGAGCAACAGGGCCGGTCTCTGTACCGGAGGCCCGGCCGCTGTTGCTACCCCCAGGTAGGCTGTCCCCCCCCAACAGTACTCAAACATGAGTACTTATTGGCAAGGTGTACAGCCACTGGGGTACTCTCTAGTCCCTGGCTCTGCCCCTTGCCCCTCCTAACCGTGACCCACTTGTCTGCCTCCCGTGGTTTTGGAGTGACCACCTCTCTATAACTCCTCTCTATGACCTCCTCCCACTCCCTGACCAGACGGAGGTCATCGAGCTGCTGCTCCAGGTTCCTAATACCGTCCCTTAGGAGCCTTGTGGGGCAGCGGCGATGAGTGTTATTGTGAGGAAGTTGTTGTCACGTAACCTGACTGATTGTGGACTGTGGACCAGAAAGTTACGGATCCCGTGGCAGAGGAAGGATGTGATTCCGAGAACCCAGAGTTTGGAGATAACCGCCACCCCCCTCCCCCAGCAGACACAGCTACACATGGCCTTATGCACAATCCCAAACTCGAGTCTGTTCCTACATTCAATATCACAATTACCGACGTGACCTTAATTTCAACGTATAGATCCATTAGTCTTCATTTCCTTAATGTCCACAAATATATTCGCTCCAACCCTGTTTGCACTTAACAACCGAGCATCGCTACTCTCTGGGATAGAGGGTATTGTGGGCTCAGATATATTTTCGAGAGCATTTTACACCTAACTCAGTCACTCCATGGTGAAATGTTATTCTGAAACATTGATCCAAACGTCAAACCCGTTGTGTAATTCTTTCAACGTCTATCCTGTCATAACCTCGTAAAATTCTAATGTGTAAAAATATAATTTTCCATTGATCCAAGTATGTTTCTAGTCTTTTTTATGTGGGGGAGGTGGGGAGGTGAAGGGGGAAACCCTTTCCTGTCACTTCCTGGTCGGTATGCGTCAATTCTCCGAGCCGCATCTTCGCCCCCCCCCCTCCCCTCGCGGTCTACCATCTGGATTGGCGCGGTCTTTCCTGCCGTAGACCGGCCAGAGCATCAGCGACGGCACAACACTGAATTACCATCGCGGAGCGGGGCGATACCTTTCTGGGGATCGCCGTGTGGAGTTCCGGAATGTTGGGGCTGCTGATTATCACCGTGGGGCTGAGGTTTCTAGCCGCGGGCGGCGCTGAATTTTAACCTCGCTGAGTCTGGGCTCCTTGCCGGGGATCGCCAGCGTTGGAGCTCCGCCCAGCTCGGCCTGTGGACTTCTGGAGCCGCGGTTCGGTAGGAGGTGGTCGATTCGGAATCTCCAAGCAGCTGAGAGTGTTCTTCCGTTCCGACGCCGGAGCTCCGATCATCCTGGCGAGATGGCCCGAAACATCAGACCGCCGTAGCGGCGACTGCTGATTCTGCTGTGTGGAGATGTTCATGTTAAATTCTATCGTGTTTTGTGTTTTTCTTTATTCTTATGGCTGTATGGTAATTCAAATCTCACTGTCCCAATTGGTGCTTGTGACAATAAATGTCTCTTCAACTCTCTGTAAACCGCAGATTAAAGAATCTTATCAATTAGAGTAATAAGAGTGACAAGTGTGTAAACGTGCGCCCACCGGTCAACATGTCGCAGCCTTGCTGATATATTGTTGGTCCTCTGACAACCAATTCATCAATCAATCAATCAACCTTTATTGTCATCTTGCAAGCAACAGTTGTACATTGCAAAATGAAAAAAAAACGTTTCCCAGGGAATACCGGAGCATCGCACATGAAATTTAAAACATTTCACATATAATAACACTAAAAACTATCCAGTCCCTGATGGAACAGTATAAATAGTTAAAAAGTGGGTAAAAACAACGTGAGTAAAACCAATCATAAACATGTCCGGGATGGCTGATTTGAGTGGCCAGTGCCAGTTATTGAAGTGGCCAGTGCCAGTTATTAAAGTGTCCGTGCCAAGCCGCAGAATCAGGTGACTGTGAGTACAGAGTGGCTGTTTAGCAGTCTCACAGTATATGGCAGGAAGCTCTTTCGCAGTCATGTAGTCCGGGCTTTGATGCTGCGATATCTCTTGCCTGATGGCAGGAGATCCAGGTGTATGTGGAGGGGGTGCAGTTTGTCCTTAGCAATTCTAGTTTGTCCTTAGCAATACTTAGCATCCGAGGGATAAATGGCAGGGGTTCGCTACTTTGTCCTTGAACGGGTCGAGTTATAATGAGAATTGCGGACATTATTCCTTCGAGTGCCGGAGGATGATTTTGTATAAAATCTTGAGGAAAATAGATAAGGTAAATGCACTATTATCCAGGTCGAGGAATCAAAAACCATGTTAGATATCGATATCGTCTGTTTCACATGGACAATCTTAGTCGCCATCATTCTACGAACATTCCCGCTCTGATAATAAATATCAATTTTCTCAGATGATTAGCATTGGTAAGGTTAGGCAAAGGTTTACTAGTGTGATATGTACCGAGGAATAGTGAAAAGCTTAGTTTTGCTTCTGATCCACTCAGATCGGATAGATCGTGCATAGGTACAAACAGTTCAAACTCAGAGGTAGAAAAAAGTGCTGGAGAAACTCAGCGGGTGCAGCAGCATCTATGGAGCGAAGGAAATAGGCAACGTTTCGGGCTGAAACCCTTCTTCAAACTCAGATACATCAGATAGACCAAGGGGAATGTACAGAATACAGAATATTGTTCGTGATGTTATGATCAATATTGCCTTTTATTTCTACGAATCCCAGAATTGTCCTTGTGTTTGTAAGGATGAACATGATTTGCTCAGCCCACATTGCATAATTCAGACCGCCGTGGAACTGGTCACGTGCAGTTGGTGAATTCGAGTTCTGTAAAAAACGCAAGTTAGTACAATGTGCAAAACGTATCATTTCACTGTGCTGAGGTCCACAGCTGGAACGATGTATGATGCGTTGCTTCTGTGAGCCATGAGACATCCCGCTGGGTTCGTGGTGTAGTGAACAATTAAGATGCGAAGGGCATTAGGTTTTAGCCACGTTTATTATTATCACATGTATCAAGGTACAGTCTAAAACTTGGTTGTGCCTGCTGTCCAAACTGATCAGATATAACATATACAGATTCAATCAGTTCAAACACGAGTACACAGAATGGTCAGTCTTTGTATAAACACAGAGGGTGGTCAGTGTGTGGATTCGCACAGGGGTTGGTGGGTTTATAGAACGAGTTGCCAGAGGAGGTAGTTGGGGTGAAAACCATCACAAAATTTAAAGACATTTGAACAGGTAGGTGTATAGGAAAGGTTGAAAATGATAAGGGCCAAACAAAGCAGGTGGGACTACTGTCTATGCGGCACATTGGCCGGTTAGGGCAAGCTGGGCCGATGGTCTATGACTATGTAAATAGATAAAGCAAAGGGGACGATACAGAGTGCAGAACACAGTTTTCACCATTGTATCGCATCGTTGTTCATCTGTTTGTCGGACAACGCACAATGCCACAATGGGTTAGAGGCTGTTGTGAGACAACGCCCAATGGTACAATGGGTTAGAGGCTGTTGTGAGACAACGCCCAATCCCACAATGCGTTAGAGGCTGTTGTGAGACAAAGCCCAAAGCCGCAATTTGCCCGTCGGACACCAGCACCACTGCGTCACTAATGTTTTCTAGGATGATGAAGGAATGAAATTTGAGGCAAATTGAACAGTACCCCAACTATGGAGGAATGTTCAGAGGCCTGATAACAGAGGGTAATAAGCTATTCGTCTGACCCGTGGTGTGCAATTCAGAACTGCCCTCAGACTCCATCGTTTCATACCTGATTACATTACTGTTCATTTCCCAGTTGTCCAAAAATCATGTTCGCCCAGCAATATTTGTACTTGATAAATGAGCAGCACTATTTTCTGGCTAGGAGGTACAGTGTATTCAGATATGTTTGCCAGGATAAATTCCATCGTATCTCTGTCATCCAATTCGTATTCGGAACCATTTATCCTTACTAAATTATCCAGCAACCCTTTGTGTATTTCGGTGAATATCCATCCTGTCAAGGCCCCTCGGAAGCCTACATTTATTGTGTCAATAAAATTACTTGTCGTTGTTCCAAACTGCACAGAGTAGGCGTTCTGATAAACTGTTGTTCCTTTGGCGGACAATTTTGCCGAGGGATACATTTCGTCTTCAGTCTCTGCACCGAGCTGAAGACTCGCATTGTGTTCCTTGAAAGATATAACGTCAAAGCAGAACAGTCTGCGGCCAAGGAGAAAGGGGTAACTACAGAGAGAGTGGGACCTCTCATGGATCAAAGCGGTCACCTCTGTGTGGAGCCACAGGGGATGGACAAGATCCTCAATAAGTATCTCTCCTCTGTATTTATCGAGGAGAAAAACAGTCGGACGGAGGATCTTGGAGCAGTCAATGGATGTGTCTTGAGAGCAGTCAGTGTTACCGTCGAAGGAGTACAGAAGGTTCTATCGTGTATCAAGGTAGACAATCTCCAGGGCCTAATCAGACATATCCGAGGACATTGTACGAAACTAGAGTGGGAATTGCCGGAGCCCAGGTTGAAATTTACGAGGCAATAGACAATAGACAATGGGTGCGGGAGAAGGCCATTCGTCCCTTCGAGCCAGCACCGCCATTCACTGTGATCATGGCTGATCATCCACAATCAGTACCCCGTTCCTGCCTTCTCCCCATATCCCTTAACTCTGCTATGTTTAAGAGCTCTATCTAACTCTCTCTTGAAAGCATCCAGAGAATTGGCCTCCACTGCCTTCTGAGGCAGCGAATTCCATAGATTCGCAACTCTCCGGGTGAAAAAGTGTTTCCTCATCTCCGTTCTAAATGGCCTACCCCTTATTCTTAAACTGTGACCCCTTGTTCTGGACTCCCCCAAAATCGGGAACACGTTTCTTGCCTCTATCGTGTCCAATCCTTTAATAATCTTACACGTTCAATAAGGTCCCCTCTCAACCTTCTAAATTCCAGTGTATACAAACCCAGTCGCTCTATTCTTTCAACATATGAGAGTCCTACCATCCAGGGAATTAACCTGGTGAACCTACGCTGCTCTCCCTCAATAGCAATAACGTCCTTTCTCAAAATTGGAGACCAAAACTACACACAATACTCCAGGAGTTGTCTCAACAGGGCCCTGTCCAATTGTAGAAGGACCTCTTTGTTCCTATACTCAACTCTTGTTATGAAGGCCAACATGCCATGAACTTTTGCGACAATATCCATGTAATTTATGCATATGAGCAGTACATATTCTCGCACATGCTCAGCCTCGTGCATATAATTATGCAAATCAGTCAGTGACCATTAACTTGGAAATAAATCATTCTTGCTTTTGATCCCAACACGAGTGTGTGTGGAGCCATCTTTCCCCGTCTAATATGTGCTAGTTTTACCTACGTCGTAAGCAGACATATATCAAAACATGGTTGCAGCTGTGAAAGTGAGGATCTTTGGATAAAATGGACGCTATAATGATTATGATTTTTCAAGGGTGATGACACACATTCTTGAGGGAATTGAAGGTGTGGTGTGTTACTTGGATGACATCCTCATCTCAGCCCCTGACAGGCAGACACATGATGAAAGGTTGGAAGATGTACTCAAACGACTTGAAACACACAGTGTAAGAGTGAAGGCACAGAAGGGTGAGTTCTTTCAGAACTCGGCAGAGTACTTGGGTCATAAGATAGACAATAATGATCTACACCCCGCCAAGGGTAAAGTTGATGCGATCAAGAACGCGCCCACTCCCAGAAACATATCTGAGATCCGATCCTATTTAGGATTAGTGCATTATTATGGGAAGATGGTGCCAAATCTGTTCACCTGTTCACATCCCTTGAACGAGCTTTTGTGAAAAGATGTACCATGGAAGTGGACACGTGAATGTGATCAAGCTTTCAAGTCACGTAAAGCTCAGTTGACAGAGAGTACAATGCTTGTTCATAAATAAGCCAATGACGTTATCATGTTATGCTTCACCGTACGGTGTCGGGGCTGTCATCTCTCATGTGCTAGAAAATGGATAGGAGAGGCCAATAGCATTTGCATCTAGAACACACAATGCCAGTGTGATAAATTATGCGCAAATAGAGCGAGAGGCTCTTGCTTTCATTTTTGGCGTTACGAGGTTTCACAAATATTTGTGTGGTAGAGGGTTTCTAAGCGGGACAGATCACCAGCCGTTGATAGTGAACCCAAATCCAAAAGTACACATACCAACTCTGGCAGCAGCCAGAATGCAAAGATGGGCATTGATATTGTCTGCATACCAGTATGATATTCAATATTGTAAGGCAGCAGAGCCCAGCAATGCCGATGCCATGTCTAAATTACCTTTGGAATCAGAGGTTTCTCGTAACAGAGAGGACTTGTTATATTTCTCTCATGTAGACGTGTTACCTGTCACTTCAGGGGGACATTCGGAAGGCTACTCGCACTGATAGACTTTTGTCAAGAGTGCTGCAAATTGTCGCAAATGGAAGGCCAAACAAATTGCCGGATTCAGAGGCAGAACTGAAAATATTATTTGTACGTAGGAATGAACTCTCAGTCGACCAAGGTTGTGTCATGTGGGGTGCAAGAATTGTAATCCCTGAAAAATATGGAGTAAAATTGCTAGGAGATCTTCATGATGAGCATTTGGGAATGTGTCTAACAAAGAGTCTAGCGAGAAACTATCTATGGTGGCCTGGTGTAGATAAGGACATAAAGTAAGTTGTGAAAGAGTGAAGCACATGTCAAGTAGTTGGAAATAATCCACCAACAGTACCGCTACAGCCATGGAAAGGGCCGGTTAGAGTGTGGCAAAGATTACTCGTGGACTTTGCAGAGTTAGATGGACAACAATTGTTCATTATGATTGATAGTCACTCCAAGTGGGTTCAGGTTTTTCCGATGAACAAAACGACATCAAGCAAAACAATAGACATTTTGCGAGGATTGTTTGCGTCCTATGGATTACCAGAGGAAATTGTGTCAGATAACGGACCTCAATTATGTTCACAAGAGTTTGCACAATTCATGAAAGGGAATGGTGTAAAACACACCAGAGTAGTTCCATACCACCCCACATCAAATTGAGCAGCAGAACGCACAGTAAAGCGTAATTTAGTCAAACAACTGCTGGATCCAAATCAAAAGAAAATACAGTTGTCTCTGTCTCACAAACGTGCTAACTTTCTGATTACATATCGAGACACACCACACACCACTACTGGTCAAACGCCAGCTGAACTGTTCTTATAGAGAAAACCAATAACAAGGTTTTCACTGTTGAAATCAAACTTGGCTCAAACAGTAGAAAAGAGACAGGAGAAACAAAAAAGCATATCATGACAGAAGTAGATTAAGGAAAGGAGTGTTGAGTGGAATCAGAAGTTAAAGGTGGAAAACATCATCACACGTGGGTAAAGTGGTTACCTGGAAGAATAGTGAGAAAGTGAAGACCACGGACATACATGGTCAAGATGTTTGGAAGTGGGAAGGTGAGAAAAGTACACATTGACCATGTCATGCCTATGCATGCACAGACAGGTTTGCAACCAGATCAAATAGAAGAGTCAGGTAATTTGGTTACCACTCAAGTACAGGTACCAACGGATGAACCAGACATTGTGCATGAAGATACACAAGATAGTGAGGGTTTGAACCTGCCTGAAAATGGAGGTTCAAGTGTGGTTGACAGTCTAAAAAATTGACTGATGAACTGGAATCTAAGAATGTAGGATAAAAGGAAGACTTGACTCGATCAAAAATGAGTCCAAATGTTTCTAAACAGTCAGAAACGTTTGGTCAGAGACGATATCCAGACAAAATGAGAATCCGGTGGTTAGGTTTAATTTGTGAAGTTTAATTTGGGAAATGCATAGATCATTGCATATGCAACATATATGCCTGATCCCCTCATTTTATTCAGGTTATATAAAAGTAAACTATTGTAAAAGATTGTAATATATTCATACCGTTTTTATTATATTCAAAAATGTCAACAATGTTATATTTAAAAATGTTAACAAGGCGATAACGTTTGCATTAAGGTGGGAGTAGTTGTAATAGCGCCACCTTTAGTTGGAGCATTGTATATGATTGAATAAACCACGCTGCAGTCATGTTCCGGTCACCAATTAGTTAAATTGTTATTGTGTGTCTGAGCTCAAGATATCACAGATGGCGGTCAGGGGGTTTGTAATAGATATTGGTCAGTAATCGGTTACCTACGATGGAGATAGTGAGGTCAAGAAACGGTGGGGAGATATTGGAAATGGTCCAGGTGAATTTGAGTGCCGGATGGAAGTTAGTGGTGAAATGGATGAAGTCAGTGAGTTCTGCATGGGTGCAGGAGGCTGCACCGTTGCAGTCGTCGATGTAGCGGAGGTAGAGTTCGGGGATAGGACCACGGTATCGCCTCGAACAAGGATATGGGCCCAGGCGCGAGCCAATAGCTACGCCTTGGATTTGGAGGAAATGGGAGGAGTCAAAGGAAAAGTTGTTGAGGGTAAGGACCAGCTCCGCTAGGCGGAGAATTATCAGTAGACGTGGATTGGCTGGTTCTGTGGTCGAGGAAGAAACGGAAGGCTTTAAGACCCTCCTGGTCGGTGATGGAGGTGTAGAGTGACTGGACATCCACGGTGAAGATGAGGGAATGGGGGCCTGGAAAACGGAAGCCATGAAGGAGACGAAGAGCGTGTGAGGTGTCTGGGACATAGGTTGGGAGGGATTTGACCAGGGGGATAGGATGGAGTCGATGTATATGGAAATTATTTTGGTGGTACAGGGGTCGAGGTATGTGGGAATTAAGGATAAATTAGATAGTTCGAAGGCATCATACTCTGCTGATCAAGAGCTAGTAAATGGGATTTAGTAATTGGATACTTTCGACATAGACCGTTGTTGGGCCTGCTTCTCTGCTATGTGACTCTGTGACACACGACCCAGTCTTGCACAATTCTCCACATGTGGTCTCACCGTCACTAGTTATGGCAGGGGTTCGCTACTTTTCCCTTGAATGGGTCGAGTTATAATGAGAGGTGCGGACATTATTCCTTCGAGTGCCGGAGGATGAGGGATGGTCTTATGATAATGTATAAAATCACGAGGAAAATAGATAAGGTAAATGCACTTTTATCCGGGTCGGGAAATCAAAAACCATCTTAGATATCGATATCGTCTGTTTCACATGGACAATCTTAGTCGCAATCATACTACGAACATTCTCGCTCTGATCATAAATATCACTTTTGTCAGATGATTAGCATTGGTAAGGTTAGGCAAAGGTTTACTAATGTGATATGTACCGAGGAATAGTGAAAAGCTTTGTTTTGCTTCCGATCCACTCAGATCGGATAGATCGTGCATAGGTACAAACAGTTCAAACTCAGAGGTAGGCAAAAGTGCTGGAGAAACTCAGCGGGTGCAGCAGCATCCATGGAGCGAAGGAAATAGGCAACGAAACCCTTCTTCAAACTCAGATACATCATATGGACCAAGGGGAATGTACAGAATACAGAATATTGTTCGTGATGTTATGATCAATATTGCCTTTTATTTCTACGAATCCCAGACTTGTCCGTGTGTTTGTAAGGATGAACATCATTTGGTCAGCCCACATTGCATAATTCAGACTGCCGTGGAACTGGTCATGTGCAGTTGGTGAATTCGAGTTCTGTAAAAACGCAAAGTTAGTACAACGTGCAAAACGTATCATTTGACTATGCCGAGGTCCACAGCTGGAACGATGTTTGATGCGTTACTTCTGTGAGCCATGAGACATCCCGCTGGGTTCGTGGTGTTGGGAACAATTAAGATGCGAAGGGCATTAGGTTTTAGCCACGTTAATTATCACATGTATCAAGGTACAGTCTAAAACTTGGTTGTGCCTGCTGTCCAAACTGATCAGATATAACATATCCAGATTCAGTTCAAACACGAGGACACAGAGTGGTGAGTCTTTGTATAAATACAGAGGGTGGTCAGTGTGTCGATTCGCACAGGGGTTGGTGGGTATATAGAACGAGTTGCGAGAGGAGGTAGTTGGTGTGAAAACCATCACAACATTTAAAGACATTTGGACCGATAGGTGAATAGGAACGGTTGAACGTGATCAGGGACAAACAAAGCAGGTGGGACTACTGTTTATGCGGCACATTTGTCGGTTAGGGCAAGCTGGGCCGATGGTCTATGACTATGTGAATAGATAAAGCAAAGTGAACGATACAGAGTGCAGAACACAGTTTTCACATTGTATCGCATCGTTGTTCATCAGTTTGTGAGACAACGCCCAATGCCACAATGGGTTAGAGGCTGTTGTGAGACAACGCCCAATGCCACAATGGGTTAGAGGCTGTTGTGAGACAACGCCCAATGCCACAATGGGTTAGAGGCTGTTGTGAGACAACGCCCAATGCCACAATGGGTTAGAGGCTGTTGTGAGACAACGCCCAATGCCACAATGGGTTAGAGGCTGTTGTGAGACAACGCCCAATGCCACAATGGGTTAGAGGCTGTTGTGAGACAATGCCCAATGCCACAATGGGTTAGAGGCTGTTGTGAGACAAAACCCAAAGCCGCAATTTGCCCGTCGGAAACCATCACCACTGCGTCACTAATGTTTTCAAGGATGATGAATGAATGAAGTTAGAGGGAAATTGAACAGCACCCCATCGCTGGAGGGACTGTTCGGAGGCCTGATAACGGAGGGTAATAAGCTATTCGTCTGATCCGTGGTGCGCAGTTTCAGAACTGACCTCGGACTCAATCATTTCATAACTGATTACATTACTCTTCCTTTCCCTATTGTGCAAAAAAACATGTTCGCCCAGCCATACTTGTACTTGATAAATGAGCCTCACTATTTTCTGGGTAGGAGGTACAGTGTATTCAGATATGTCTGCCAGGTTCAATTCCATCTTATCTCAGTCATCCAATTCGTATTCTGAAACATTTATCCGAACTAAATTATCCAGCAACCCTTTGTGTATTTCGGTCAATATCCATCCGGAGGGAGAAGCGACGCCGAAGTCGGGGCGGCCCGGCCGGGGGGAGAATCGACGCCCAAGTCGGGGCATCCCGGCCAGAGGGAGAAGCGACGCCCAAGTCGGGGCGCCCCGGCCCGGGGAAGAAGCGACGCCCATGTCGGGGCGGCCCGGCCCGGGGGAGGTTCGGCGCCCATGTCGGGGCGGCCCAGCCGGAGGCTGAAGACGGCACGGTACTCACGTGAGGGTGGCTGGGACGGTGTTCTGGCGGTGGTGGCCTGAGTCCTGGGTTCGGCCGCGGGCCAGCGGCTGCGTCTGCAGGACTGGTGGGTGGCAGCTTCGACCACCCCGGGCCGCGGTGTTTGAGCCGCGGGACTGATTTATAACATCGCCCGGGGGTATCGCCTCAGCGAAGAGGAGGGAAGAGACTGCAGACCTAAGACTTTTGCCTCCATCACAGTGAGGAGATGCTGGGTGGACTCACTGTGGTGGATGTTAATATGTGTTTATTGTTGTTTTTATTGTATTATATGTATGACTGCTGCAATTTCGTCCAGACTTCGGTCTGAATGACAATAAAGGCATATCTATCTATCTATCTATCTATCTATCTATCTATCCATCTATCTATCTATCTATCTATCTATCTATCTATCTATCTATCTATCTATCTATCTATCTATCTATCTATCTATCTATCTATCTATCTATCTATCTATCCTGTCAAGGCCTCTCAGAAGCCTACGTTTATTGGGTCAATAAAATTACTTGTCGTTGTTCCAAACTGCACAGGGTAGACGATCTGATAAACTGTTGGTCCTTTGGCGGCCATTTTTGCCGAGGGATAAATTTCGACTTCAGTCTCTGCACCGAGCTGAAGACGCGTATCGTGCTCCTTGAAAGATATAACGTCAAAGCATAGCAGTCTGCGGCCAAGGGGAAAGGGGTAACTACATAGAGAGTGGGACCTCTCATGGATCGAGGTGGTCACCTCTGTGTGGGGTCACAGGAGATGGACAAGATCCTCAATAAGTATCCCTCCTCTGTATTTTTCGAGGATAAAAAGAGTCGGACGGAGGATCTTGGGACAGTCAATGGACGTTTCTTGAGAGCAGTCAGTGTTACCGTCGAAGAAGTACTGATGGTACTACCGTGTATCAAGGTAGACAATCTCCAGGGCCTGATCAGACATATCCGAGGAGATTGTACGAAACTAGAGTGGGAATTGCGGGAGCCCTCGTTGAAATGTACGTGGTCAAGGTGCGGAAGTAGGCCATTCGTCCCTTCGAGCCAGCACCACCATTCGCTGTGATCATGGCTGATCATCCACAATCATTACCCCGTTCATGCCTTCTCCCTATATCCCTTGAATCTGCTATCTTTATGACCTCTATCTAACTCTCTCTTGAAAACATCCAGAGAATAGGCCCCCACTGCCTTCTGAGGCAGAGAATTCCACAGATTCACAACTCTCTGGGTGAGAAAGTGTTTCCTCATCTCCGTTCTAAATGGCTTCACCTTATTCTTAAACTGTGACCCCTGGTTCTAGATACCTCCAACATCGGGAACACGTTTCCTGCCTCAAGCGTGTCCAATCCCTTAATAATCTTATACGTTTCAATAAGATTCCCTCTCATCCTTCTAAATTCCAGTGTATACAAACCCAGTCGCACCATTCTTTCGACATATGGCAGTTACGCCATCCCGGGAATTAACCGTGTAAACCATAGCAAGAACGTCCTTTCTCAAAATCGGAAAACAAAACTGCACACAATACTCCAGGTGTGGTCTCTCCAGGGCCTGTCCAACTGTAGAAGGACCTCTTTGCTCATTACTCAACTCCTGTTGTTATGAAGGCCAACATGCCATCAGCTTTTGCGACAATATCCATGTAATTTATGCATATGAGCTGTACTCATTCTCGCACATGCTCAGACTTGCGCATATAATTATGTAAATCAGTCAGTGACCTTTAACTTGGAAATAAATCATTCTTGCTTTTGATTCCTACACGAGTGTGTGTGGAGCCATCTTTCTCCGTCTAATAAGTGCTAGTTTTACGTACATCGTAAGCAGACACATATCAAAACATGGTGGTAGCGGTGAAAATAAAGATATGTGGATAAAATGGATGCTATGATGATTAGCAAAAATGCTTTGAAAAGCTTTCAGGAATCAGTGTTTCAATGCTCAGCGACCGACTAGCTGCATGCATGAGTGGAATAATACGCAGGCCAGTGAGCACACAAAGATAAGATGCTTAAAGATAGCACACGCTGAATGGAAACAGATAAAAACAAGTTTTGTTTCGAAAATATTTTTGATAGTAGTAGAAGATATTAGAGAATATTACGCAAAGTACGCAGTCGCGCGTTGCGCTTAAAGCTAAACGATACGTAAGCCATTAAGAGCGACGGGATACGATGATATTGAATTGAATTGAATTGAATTTCCTTTATTGTCATTCAAACAATAGTTTGAACGAAATTGCGTACCTTGCAGTCAAGAGAGAAGAACAGCAACAAAACAAACAATGAACACAATTTAACACAAACATCCATTGTTGAGGGATCTCCAGGCACCTCCTCACAGTGATGGAAGACAAAAAGCCTTATCTCTTCCTTGCTTGTTCTCCCGCTGCGTCGAGGCGATCGAGGCTATCGATGTTAAAGCCCCCGCCGGGTGATGGGTAAATCCCGCGGCCGATTCCAAGCTACCCGAACGGGCCGACTGAAACTCCGCTACCCTGGGCGGACGAAGCCGCCACCCTCCAGTCCAGCTATTGCGGGAGCTCCCGAAAATCAGTCACCAAGCAGGGACCTGCCAGCTCCCGATGTTACCGTCCACAGGGCCTGCGGCCGAAGCCCCCGAAGCCCCGAAGTCGGGTCGCAGCCACAGCGCCACCGCAGCCTCCAAAGTCAGCCAGCTCCGCGATAGGAAGTCCACAGGCTCTGCCACCGGAGCCCCCAAAGTCGATTCCAGTTTGAGGCCGTCAGCTCCCCGATATTAGGCCTCAGCACAGACGCAGACGGAGATATGACAAGGAAAAGGACGCATCCCCGTTGAAGGAAGAGATTAAAAAATCTTTCCCCCTCTCCCCACATATACACAACTAGACACAACTAAAACATACGTCTAATAAGACAAAAGAAAACAAAAAAAGACAAAGACAGGCGACTGCAGGCGAGCCGCAGCTGCTTCCGGATGGAAGTGGCCGCGCAGGCCAGTTCATTTTTCCACGTGGCTCCACCACCCAATCTAAAGCTCAAAGAGAAGCGGGTGGAAGAGTGGAAAATGTTTAAACAAATGTATGAAAATTATCATTACATGACTACTGCCCCATAGAGTATCTCCCTATCAGTACTACAACACAGTGTGTTATTACATCAGTACTACTCCACACTGTCACTCCGTCAGTACAACCCCACAGTGTGTCATTACATCAGAACTACCCCACAGCGTGACACTTCATCAGTAGTATTTCACAGTGTCATTTCATCAGTACTACTGCACAGTGTGTCACGCCATCAGTACTACTGCACAATGTGTCACGCCATCAGTACTACCCCACAGTGTGTCACGCCATCAGTACTACTGCACAGTGAGTCTCTCCATCACTACGTCCACACCGTGTTTAACGCCATCAGTACTGCCCCATCGTGTGTCACTCCATCAGTACTATCCCGCAGTCTATCACGCCAATCGTACTACCCTATATATTGTCACTCCAACCTTACTACCCCACAGCGTGTCTCTCCATCAGTACTACCCCACAGTGTGTCTCTCCATCAGTACTACCCCACAGTGTGTCTCTCCATCAGTACTACCCCAATGTATAGCCATAATATTAATGCTATCCCACAGTGTTTCTCCATCAGTACTACCCTACAGTGTGTACATAACATTAGTAATACCCCATAGTGTGTCCACTCCATCAATACTACCCCACACTGTGTCCATTACATTAGTACTACCCACAGTGTTTCGTTCCATCAGTACTATCACACAGTGTGTCTCTCCATCAGTACTACCCCACAGTGTGTCCATAACATTAGTACTACCACATAGTGTTTTGTTCCAGCAGTACTACCCCACAGTGTGTCTCTCCATCAGTACTACCCCACAGTGTGTCTCTCCATCAGTACTATCCCACAGTGTGTCACTCCATCAGTACTACCCCACCGTGTGTCTCTCCATCAGTACTACCCCACAGTGTGTCTCTCCATCAGTACTACCCCACAGTGTGTCTCTCCATCAGTACTACCCCACAGTGTGTCCATAACATTAGTACTACCACACAGTGTTTTGTTCCAGCAGTACTACCCCACAGTGTGTCTCTCCATCAGTACTACCCCACAGTGTGTCCATAACATTAGTACTACCACACAGTGTTTTGTTCCAGCAGTACTATCCCACAGTGTGTCACTCCATCAGTACTACCCCACAGTGTGTCTCTCCATCAGTACTACACCACAGTGTGTCCATAACATTAGTACTACCCCACAGTGTGTCTCTCCATCAGTACTACCCCACAGTGTGTCTCTCCATCAGTACTACCCCACAGTGTGTCCATAACATTAGTACTACCACACAGTGTTTTGTTCCAGCAGTACTATCCCACAGTGTGGCTCTCCATCAGTACTACCCCACAGTGTGTCTCTCCATCAGTACTACCCCACAGTGTGTCCATAACATTAGTACTACCACACAGTGTTTTGTTCCAGCAGTACTATCCCACAGTGTGTCACTCTATCAGTACTACCCCACAGTGTTTCACTACATCAGTACTATCCCAGAGTGTGTCGTTCCATCCGTACTATAAAGTGTGCCATTCCGTCCGTTCTGCCAAGTTTGTCACTGTATCAGTACTACCCCATAGTGTGTCACTCTAACAGCACTCCCAAAGTTTCACTACAACAGTACGACCCCACAGTGTGTCTCTCCATCAGTACTATCCAATAGTGTGTCTCTCCATCAGTACTGCCCCATAGTGATTCACGCCATCAGTACTATCCCACAGTGTGTCTCTCCATCAGTACTATCCCACAGTGTGTCTCTCCATCAGTACTATCCCACAGTGTGTCTCCATCAGTACTACCCCATAGTGATTCACTCCATCAGTACTACCCCACAGTGTGTCTCTCCATCAGTACTATCCCACAGTGTGTCTCCATCAGTACTACCCCACAGTGATTCACTCCATCAGTACTACCCCATAGTGATTCACTCCATCAGTACTACCCCATAGTGTGTCACTCTAACAGCACTCCCAAAGTTTCACTACAACAGTACGACCCCACAGTGTGTCTCTCCATCAGTACTACCCCACAGTGTGTCTCTCCATCAGTACTACCCCACAGTGATTCACTCCATCAGTACTACCCCACAGTATTTCACTTCTTCAGAAACACCCACAGTGTGTCATTCATCAGTACTAACCCGCAGTACGTCAGTCCATAGTAATACCCCGCAGTGCGTCATTCCATCAGTACTATCACACAGTGCGTCACTCCATTAGTATAGCACCACAGTGTGCCAGTCCATCAGTAACATACAACAGTGGGCCAATCCATCAGTACTATTCCACAGTGTGTATCCCATCAATGTCACCCCGTTGGGCACCACTCCACCAGTACTACACCACAGTGTGTCAATCCAGCTTAACTATCCCCACAGTGTCAATGCAGCTTAACTATCCCCACAGTGTAAATGCAGCTTAACTATCCCCACAGTGTCAATGCAGCTTAACTATTCCCACAGTGTCAATGCAGCTCAACTATCCCCACAGTGTCAATGCAGCTTAACTATCCCCACAGTGTCAATCCAGCTTAACTATCCCCACAGTGTGTCAATCCAGCTTAACTATCCCCACAGTGTCAATGCAGCTTAACTATCCCCACAGTGTCAATGCAGCTTAACTATCCCCACAGTGTCAATCCAGCTTAACTATCCCCAAAGTGTGTCAATCCAGCTTAACTATCCCCACAGTGTCAATGCAGCTTAACTATCCCCACAGTGTCAATCCAGCTTAACTCTCCCCACACTGTCAATCCAGCTTAACTATCACCACAGTGTCAATCCAGCTTAACTATCCCCACACTGCCAATCCAGCTTAACTATCACTCCATCAGTACTACACAATGTGGCATTCCATCTGAACTATCCCTCTTTGTGTCACTCCATCAGCATTGCCCCACTGTTTGTCACGCTCTCATTCTCCCCCACAGTGTGTCACTCCATCAATAATTTCCAACTGCGTATCACTCCATTAGTGCTTTCCCCAAACCGCGTAATTGCATATTCAACACAAACGCACCCTCACAGGCACTCACAATCTCACACACTCACGCAATTCACACAATTACCCACCCTTACGCACGGCAATACACTCTTACACATAACCATATAACAACCATATAACCATATAACAATTACAGCACGGATACAGGCCATCTCGGTCCGTGCCTAACACTTATTTTCCGCTAGTCCCATCTACATGCACTCAGACCATAACCCTCCATTCCTTTCCCGTCCATATACCTATCCAATTTATTTTTAAATGATAAAATCGAACCTGCCTCCACCACTTCCACTGGAAGCTCATTCCACACAGCTACCACTCTCTGTGAAGACGTTCCCCCTCATGTTACCCCTAAACTTCTATCCCTTAATTCTCAAGTCATGTCCTCTTGTTTGAATCTTTGCTACTCTCAATGGGAAAAGCTTATCCACGTCCACTCTGTCCATCCCTCTCAAGTCCCCCCTTATCCTACATACATAAACATCACTCATAAAATGCTATAGAGACGAGGAAGCAGTAGCAGAGGGCAGAGCACATTCCTAGGTCCTGGAGTTCGGAGATAACAACCAGCCCTCTCCCTCCCCCCCCCCAAGCCCCGACTGTGGACACAGCTACACACGACCACACACATAATGCCAAGCTTAAGCCTGTTCAGACATTTAATATCATCATTAACAACCTTATCCTGGTCTCAAGTTCTTTTCCATACCTGGTCACATTGGTCTTCAGTTCCCTATTGGCCACAAGAAGCTTCGCTCCAACCCTGTTTGTATTTAATAAATGGGCACCACTGTTGTTCTGGGGTAGAGGGTACTCGAGATCCAGATATATCCGAGAGAGTAAATTACATCACATCTCAGTCACTCCAAAGTGAATTCATATTCTGATCATCTGATCCTAACGTAACCATCCATATACCCGTTGTTTAATGCTCTGAAGCTCCATCTCAGGGCCTCGCAAACTCCCACATATCGGCGTCAATTACTGACTTGTTGTTCTCACCAACTGCACAGAGTAGAGGATCTGGTCAATTATTGGTCGTTTCACAGCCACTTGATGCGAGGGATAAATCTCCACCTGACTCTACCCCGCTTCAAAGGTAAGTATCACCTTCTTTAAAAGGGAGAGGGCTAAGGCATAATACTCTATGGACCAAGTGCTAGAAAATGCGATTCAGTTATTGGATAGCATTAACACAGCACGACTGCACTACTCTTTCCTTGTGTGACCGAGCTGCAGGGAGAGGTGAGGAATTTATTCCCTGGAGCGAAGGAGACTGAGGAGTGATGATATGAAGGTGTATAAAATCATGAGAGGAATAGATAGGCTGAATGAAGTCCATTTTCCCCAGGTGTGAGAATCAAAAGGCAGATCTCATAGGTTTAATGTGAGAACAGCAAGATTTACAAGGAACCTGAAGGGAAGACTTGACACAAATAGAGAATGTTGGGTACATGGTTTGAACATTGATAAGATCATTCACTTCTGACATCACATATGTTTTCTGCCTGGACGGATGTTATCTGAGTCTTATGACTATACTATGTTTTCCTCCTGTATTGCTGATGCACGGTCATTAATACGGTCCACGATAAGGTATCAGGTGTTTTACTGAGTTCTTCCTCCTGTCCCCACTTCGCACCTTGTCTTCGCATTTGTTCACCCCCATCCAACACCTTCTCTTGTATATCAATACTGTTGGTGTTACATGGACAATCATAGTAGCCATCATGGTACGAGTATCCCTCTCTGATCATAGTTGGTACTTATGTCAGATCATTAGTTTAGCTGAGGTTAGGCTTGGTTATTATTGTCAGATATTTCGAGGTAAAGTGAAAAGCGTGGCATTGCACGTTATCCATTCAGTTCAGATATGCCATTTTACAGATGCATAGAAACATAGAAAATATGTGCAGGAGTAGGCCATTCGGCCCTTCGGGCCAGCTCTGCCATTCAAGATGATCATCCAAAATCAGTAACCCGTTCTGGCTTTTCCACATATCCTTTGATTCCCTCAGCCGTTAGAGCTAAGTCTAATTCTATCTTAAACTACAACCAGTTACAGTCCTGCAGATGGAGCGAGGAGGAAGATACAGAATGCAGAATATATTTAATTACTTAGAATATCATGCTGAATATTGTTGGTTATTTCCATCAACCCCTGAATTGTCCGTGTATTTGTGAGAATGAACAACATTTGCTCAAGCCACTTTGAATCAATCCGTTCTCCGTAGAACTGGACAAGTGCAGTTGGATAATTTGAGTTTTGTAAAATCACAAAGCAACAAATGTTTGCAAAACTATTATTTAAATTTGCAGAAGGTCTGATCTGGAACAGTGGATGATGTAATGATACATCCCGCTGGGATCGCGATGTTGTAAACAATTAAGAGGAGAGGCGTTCAAATATCAGCTTCATATTTAAGTTTATTGTTGCATGTCCCGAGCTAAAATAAAAAGCTTTGTTTTGCGTGCAATCCAGAGACACTAGATATACCATATATATACAGTATTAGTTACAACTCGAGCAGTGGGTATACGGATTTACACAGAGAATGAATTGACATATGAGGTGATTGCGGCATATATTAGGGCATCTTTCAAAGACAGCTGGACTGCTGCATGGATAGGAATGATTCAGAGTGATGTGGGCGAGATGCGGGAAGGGGTGACTAGTGTAGATGGGGCACAATGGTCGGCATGGGCAAGCAGGGTAGAAAGTCCCATTACCATGTTGTAGGATTCGATGATTCTATGAACAAAGATAGAGTAACGTGGAAGATGCAGAATACAGAATATAGTTGGCAGCATTGGTGTGTATTTTCGTGCATCAGTTACTTAGACAATTTTAAATATCCGCAATGCTCTAGAAGCGAATTGAACTGTACACTAGTCTACGGGCTTGTATACTCTGGAATTTAGAAGGGTGAGAGGGCATTTTATTGAAACATATAAGACGATTAATGGTTTGGACACGAGAGAGGCAGGAAACATGTTCCCGATGTTGGGGGAGTCCTGAACCAGGGGCCATAGTTTAAGAATAAGGGGTAAGGCGTTTAGAAGGGAGATGAAGAAACATTTTTTTTCACACAGAGTGTTGCGAATCTGTAGAATTCTCTGCCTCAGAGGGCGATGGAGGCCCGTTCTCTGGATACTTTCAGGAGATAACTTAATAGGGCTCCATACACGTTGGAATTCAGAAGACTTAGGGGGGATCTTATAGAAACTTACAAAATTCTTAAGGGGTTGGACAGGCTAGATGCAGGAAGATTATTCCAGATGTTGGGGAAGTCGAGAACTAGGGGTCACAGTTTAAGCATAAGAGGGAAGACTTTTAGGACCGAGATGAGGAAATCATTTTTTACACAGAGAGTGGTGAATCTGTGGAATTCTCTGCCACAGAAGGTAGTTGAGGCCAGTTCATTGGATATATTTAAGAGGGAGTTAGATGTGGCCCTTGTGGCTAAAGGGATCAGGGGGTATGGAGAGAAGGCAGGGATGGGATACTGAGTTGGATGCTCAGCCATGATCATATCAAATGGCGGTGCAGGCTCGAAGGGCCGAATGGCCTACTCCTGCACCTATTTTCTATGTTTCTATGTTTCTATGTTTCTATGTTTCTATGAAAGATAGCGGAATCAGTGGATATGGGGAGAAGGCAGGAACGGGACACTGATTGTGGATGATCAGCCATGATCACATTGAATGGCGGTGCTGGCTCGAAGGCCCCAATGGATTACTCCTGCACCTATTGTCTATTGTCTATTGTACCATTGATACAAATTTCGGCCAGTACTCGATGTAAAGGAGATATAGTAGCGGACAGAGAATGAATTATTGTAGGGTCCGGTGTTACTTTGGATGAGGTGTCACCTATCCTCACTGACTGAGGATTGTTGGTGCTAAAATCAAGCATTCAGCCGTAGAGACGAAGAAGATACCTCGGTCCCGGCGTTTGGAGATAATAGCCACTCCATCCCCTATCACATACAGGTACACACTGCTGAACGCATCATTTACAGCGCGAGGCTGTTCCTATTTTCCATATTAAACAGGATCTGACGTAGGACTCACATTAATCCACAGCTGGTCACGTTAGCCGTCATTACACCATTGTCTACAAACACACGTGCTCCAGCCCTATATGAACGGAATGAGTTATGATTACTAATGTTTGGACTACATGGTACTGGAGGTTCAGATATATTTGCGAGCATAAATTGCTTCTCATCTCAATTCACTCCATGGTAAACTCCTACTCTGAAACTTGTATCCTAACGTCATCACCCATCTAGCGATTGTGTAATGCTTTCAATATCTATCCTGTCAGCCCTCGTAGAATCCGACATTTACAGTGTTAATATATTCACTTGTCGTTCTTCCAAACCTCACAGCGTAGATGATCTGATCAATTGTTGCTCCTTTGGCAGTTCCTTCATCCGTGGGATAAATCTTAACTTCAGACTCTGCATCGTATTGTAGGTACCGCCTTCCTTGAAAGATGTACAGTGTCAGGGCATAATGTTCTGCTGATCAAGTGCTAGTAAATGGGAATTAGTAAATGGATAGCATAGATGTAGACAGGTGTTTGGTCTGTTTCTCTGCTGTGTGAATAAATGACACTCGGACCAGTGTATACACGTTTCTCCATTTGTAGTATCACCGTCAGTCGTTCGAGCAGGTCTTCGCTACACTATCCTTGTATGGGCAGAGTTCTTGGGAGGGACGAGGACTTTATTCCATGGAGCACAGGAAGCTGAATGTTGCTTATAAAGGTGTATACGGGGAATAGATCGGGAGAATGCACAGTCTTTTCTACAGAATGGGGAATCAAAAACCAGAGATCATGGGTATATGGTGAGAGCGGCAAGATGTACAAGGAACCTGACGGAAAGACTATACACTCAGACGGAAGGAGCTATCAGAGGCGGTCGTTGAGATATGTTGAGTCGATGCTGGCATTTCTAGTCACTACGTTTGGAAATCTAGCTGCCGTCTCGACAGTAGCAAGAGGTAAATAGGTGACCATCTTTCGTTATTTGTGTTGAGCAATAAATGTTCGGCAGCACCTGATTCTGCATCAATGTTCAGGTGCCCTGATGCGCCAGTTTGCACTCTAATGCGGAGTGCGGCATTCTTGTATTTTGCGAAGCGACACCATATCGTGCATTTACTTCACCAGCATCGGGGATTTGATCACGTCGTCCATTAGATGTCCCTCCTCTCTCCACGATGTCTTCAGTGTCATCTGAGTATTTCCTGTTTTCCTCTTGTATGTGTAGATGCCCGACAATTACTGCGGACCGCAATAGAGCAGCAGCGTTTTTACTGTGTTACTCCTACTGCCACAGTCCTCACTTTATCTTCGTATTTGTCCGACAGTTTGTTTGTGCTTAACAACCATTCATCAGGTCTCTTGAATATCAAGGCCGTCTGTGTCTATTTTATTCGCCATCACAGTCCGGTCATTCCGGCTCTGATCATATCTGGTACTTATCTCTGATCATTGGGTTTGGTTAGATTAGGTTAGGAATATTACTGTCACAAGTACGGAGGCACGGTGAAAATCTGTGTTGCCTCCTATCCACTCAGATCTGACATACAATACAGAGATACAATCAGTTCAAACAAAGTCATTGGATCGAGCAACAGGAATAATAGAGGCAGAATATAGTTCATGATATAGAATATTATCCTGAATATGATTCTTTGTTTAAATCAAACTTTAAATTGTCCGTATATTTTAAGAATGAATAACATTTGCTTAAGTTGCATTGTATAATTCCGTTCTTCGTTTAACTCGATATGTGCAATCGGAGAATTCACGCTCTGCAAAAACACAAATAAAAAACGTGTACTGTTGTCGGAAACGTTGAGAATCAAAAGGAAGATGAGTAAGTTGTAGTTTGTTTAACCTTGCAGCTCACTTACTGCGGAGCTTGATTGGAGCGTTGCGAAGATATATTGTAGTTAAAATAGCTAAAGCTTAAACATTCTGCTGAGAAGCAGGCTTCCTTATCAGTAGGGAGAGGATCGTCTTTTGTAGTCCGGTCCACAGTAGGTTCATATCTGTTGCAATCTTGCGTTACAGCTACCTTTGATTATTGTGCTTAGCAGGCACGTGTCCAAAAGTTTCACAAACGATCTCCTTTACGAGGGGACTCCATTTGTCGAGAAGAATCTGGACATTTATGATATCTACATGTTAGATACATGGGAAGGAGATTTCTAAACAACAAGAAACCCAAGATTAAAGTTAACTTTGGGGAAACGCAAAGATGAAAGGTTACAGAGACATTGATTAATGATGTTGTATTTCAACTCCACAAGTGTGTCATGAGGGTAGAAGAATCCTACAGTTACCGTGGGATTTTGAAGCAGCTTGAGCTTCCTCACACTGTTTCGCGAAGTATATCGCTGAGGCCTGTATTAAATCGACTTGTTCGGTTGCCTCACCACTGATCTATGAGCTGTTTTATTTTTTGTCTGCGCCTATCTGAGTAAAGTTAGATATAGGGTACGGGTAAAGCACAACATCTTTATTTATTTATTTATTTATTTATTTATTCCGAACAAGTAAAGACATTAAAGACATTGATATTAACAAAATCGAAATTATCAAACAATTGAACATTGCAATCAACATTTACAAATGAGAAGAACAAAATCAAGGTTCCAATGTCCAACTCAGAGTCTGTACAAGCTCGAAAAGGAGTGAGAAGAAGAATAACTTATTAAATCTCACCCCTTTTCCCCAACACTTCTATCGTATTTAAAAATCAATTCCTTACTAATAATAGTACTGCCCTAGGCAATTTCCGATAATACATACAGACACATATATACATACAACTATTATGTACATACAATCTTCATATTTGAAGTACCCAACATCAGTGAACAATAGTAAACAAGATAAACATCAACAATAGTAACAAGATAAACATCAACGATTGTAAACAAGATAAACATCAACCCCCACTTGTCAACCATCCCCTCCATCCCTGTACCCCTTGAGCATTATTTTTTTATATATCATTTTAAAATGATTCATGTTTGTGCATTGCTTCAATTCCCCGTTCAATTTATTCCACACTCCTACTCCACAAACCGAAATACAAAAGGTTTTTCTAGTCGTACGGACTTTTTGTTTCTTAAAGTTAAATATTCCTCTTAAATTGTAACCCCCCACACGCTCTTTAAATAATTTTTGAATGTTTCCAGGTAAATTTTTATTTTTGGCCCTAAACATTATCTGAGCTGTTTTGAATGTGACCAAATCTTCTAATTTTAATAATTTTGACTCTAAAAATAATGGATTCGTATGACCCAGATACTTAGCATTATGGATAATACGAATTGCTCTTTTTTGCATCATGGTTAATGAGTGTATCGAATTTTTATAATTATTTCCCCAGACTTCTGTACAATAATTTAAGTAGGGTAAAATTAATGTACAATAAAGAATACGGAGTGATTTGTAATCCAGAGCTTGCTTGGCTTTGTATAATACAGAGATACTTTTTGATAATTTTAATTTTACATGTTTAATATGTGATTTCCAGCTTATTTTCCTCTCCTACATGTACAACACATGTATTTAAACTGTGCCGAGGTGCGCAGGTGCAGCGAAGGATGATGTAGTCCGTCGATAAACCATGAGACATCCCGCTGGATTTGTGGTGTTGTACACAATTACGATGTGAGACGCATGGAGTTTTAGTTTTTGGGTTATGTTCATTATTGTCACATGTACCGAAGAACATTAAACCCTTTGTTGTTCACGCTATTCAGACTGGTCAGATGTACCATAAATAGATGCAATCAGTTCAGAGGCGAGGACAGAGGGTGCTGTGTCTATTTATTCATACAGGGGTGGTGGGAATATAGATTTGCACAGACGGTGGTGGGTACATAGAATGAGCTGCCAAAGGACGTCGCTAAGGCAGAAGCTATGACAATATTTAAAACACATTGGACAGGTGCATGGATAGAAAGGTTTAGCGTGATTTTTGCCAAACACTGTAAGTGTGCTAGCGTAGATGGGGCACATTAGTCGGCATGGGCGAGCTGGGTTGAAGGATCTGTTCCCTTACTGTGTGACTCCATGACAATAGGTAGGTATACAGAGTACAGAATTAGGTTCTCAGATTTGTAGCTTCTCGTGGACCATCATATTTTTTAAACAAAGTCCAATGTGTACACTGGGGCAATACGAATCGAACAGTTTCCTCGCATATGGAGGGATCGGGCAGAAACTCGATAACGATGGAAAACAAGCCATTCCGCTGTGATGTGCGCTTTCAACCTACTGCACCTTCTGGCAGATAAGAGAACAGGCAAGAAGAACTGACCCGATTTAGACATTTTTGATGATGTTGGGTAATTTTTCCCGACGATGCATGAAGTGTAGATGGAGACAATGGTGTGACGTCAGGTCTACATGATGGATTGGGCTACATTTACAACTCTCTCCAAATCCTCCCGGTCTTGTCAGATCTGTACCCAAACCACAATGTAATCCAACCCGACAATATGATTTCTATGCTCCATCTCTAGAAGTTTTATAAGAATCACTGTAGACATGCCAATTGTCCCAGTCTCTTGATGAAGTAGAGATGATGGTGTGCCCTCGTAGGTTACACATCAATGTGATTACTACAAGACATATCGTTGGTGATGTGACACATGCAACTTGAGCTCTCAACCATTCCGGAGCCATTGATGCAGATTGGGGCAAATACTCTACACTGCTTCCAGAAGTCAAAAACTATCTCCTTCGTCTTGAAAGAGGGGCCATTGTCATGACAACATGTCAATAAGCTCACTATCTCCTTCTTGTACTCCGTCCCGCCATTGCCCATCATTCGACCATTCACGATGAAGTATTCTGCAAACTCATAGGTACAATTAGAGCCGAATATGGCCATACGGTCGCGAGTGTAAAGGTGGTAAAGTAGGGGACTGTGAACGGATCCTTGCGATGCTCCAGTCTTCGAAGTTATTGTTGAGGAGGTGTCACTCATCCTTATTAATTGTGGGCTGTGGGAGCTAAAATTGAGCATCCGGTGGTAGAGCGGGGAGGTGATCCCTCGGTCCAGGTGTTTGGAATATATCATCTACCAACCTGCACAGAGTGGAGGATCTCCTCAATTGTTGTTCCTTTGACAGCCTCTTCCACCGCAGATAAATATTGACTCCATCTCTGCACCGAAAGTAAGTGGTTGCTCCGGAAAATATGAAAAACGTTCAAAGACAATTAGACTGCCTCATGAATAGGAACGATGTAGAGTAATGTGGCCGAAAGTTGGGTGTGAGTGACTGGTGCAGAAGGGGCACATTGGTTCACCTGGGCAAGATGGGGTGAAAGTCCCGTTACCATGCCGTAGGACTCGATGACTCTATAACAATAGATAGACCAATGTGGAAGATACAGAGTGCACAATATAGTTCGCAGGATTGCAGTGCATCAGCTACTGAGACAATGACTTATATCCGCAATGGGAGAGAAGCGAATTGAAGAGTACACTAGTCCAAGGAGGGACCGTTTAGAAACCTGTTAACGAAGGGAAATGAGTTATTCCTTAATCCGGTGGTGCTCACTTTCAAACTTCTGTTCGTTGCGCGGGACTTCAGTCGGGAAAGAAGATCTGACCGGTCTGGACAGGTCTGATTACGTTCGGTGTTTTTTTGAGGCAGCGTAAAGTGTAGATGGAGTCAATGGTGGGACGTCTGGTGTGTGTGATGGATTGGGCTGCGTTAATAACGCTGCAATTTCTCGAGGTCTTGGCAGACTCGTTCCCAATCAATCTCTGATGGAACTCGACAATATGCTTTCTACGGTACATCCCGAGAAGCATGTAAGAGTCGCTGGAGACATGTCAAACTTACACAGTCTCCTCATGAAGTAGAGACATTGATGTGCATTCTTGGATGTTGCATCGATGTTCTGCTTACCAACTGCACAATGTAGCGGATCTGGTCAATCGGCCGTCGTTTCACAGACTTGATTCGAGTAATAAATCTGGACTTCTGATTCTACACCGCTTCAAAAATATCACCTTCTTTAAAAGAGATAGGGCCAAGGCTTGATACTCTGTGGACCAAGTGCTTGTAAATGTGATTATGTAATTGGATAGCATTTACACAGAGAGTTGCTGGGCCCGTTTCTTTGTTGTATGACGATGACTCTTGGTCCAGTCTCTGCACGTTTCTCCACATGTGGTATCACCGTCAGTAGCTATAGCAGGACTGTACTACTCTTTCCTTGTGTGCCCGAGCTGTAGGGAGAGGTGAGGACGTTATTCCTTGGAGCGAAGGATGTTGCGTGTTGAGAATATCAAGATGTTTACAAGCATGAGAGGAAATTATAGGATGAATGCAGTCTTTTACCCGTGATGAATCGAAAATCAGATCTCATATGTTTAAGTTGAGAGGGGCAGGATTTTCTAGGAGCCTGAAGAGATGACTTGACGCAAAGAGGGTGCTGGGAACATGGTACGAACTTTGATAAGATCATGCGCTTCTGACATTACATATTATTCCTCCCTGGATCGATCCCATCTGAGTCTTCTGAGTATATTATGTTTTACTCCAGCATTGCAGAGGCCCAGTCAATAATACGGCCCGCGATACAGTATCAGTTGTTTGACAATGATCTGTTTCCTGAGCCCAGTCCTCACCTTGACTTCGCATTTGTCCAACAGTCAATTTGTGGTTGACCCCATCCAACACCTTCTCGTTTATAGAAACGTTACATTAACAATCTTAGTCGCCATCACAGTACGAACATCTCTCCCTGATCACAGTTGTTACTTATGTCAGATCATTAGGTTATGTGAGGTTCAATATCGTCACATTTTCCAAGGTACAGTGAAAAACGTGTCCATTCGGTTAAGATATGCCATACATAGATACAATCAGTCCTGCAGATAGGGCGAAGAGGCAGATACTGAATTCACAATATAGTTCATTACATTGAATATCACGCTGAATATTGTTGGTTATTTCCACCAAACCCTGAAATGTCCGTTATGAGAATGAACAACATTTTCTCAAGCCACATTGCATAATATCATTCCCCGTAGAACTGGATAAGGGCAGTTGGAGAATTCGACTTCTGTGTAAACGCAAAGCAAATAATTTATGCAACAATATTATTTAAGCGCACAGAAGTACACATCTGGAACATAGTTACATAGATACATAGCAGGGCTGCCAACATTGGGTGAGATTTGGGAGAGATTGCGAGAGACCAAGCCCGAGGGAGCGTAGCGACCGAGGGTGGGGGAGGATGTTGGAGGGGGGTGTCCCCCCTCTCATTGGTACGGAGCTTTTGCATTTTTCAGTTTGAAATTGTGCAATCTGGTGCATACTGTAGCGAGTCTTTTAACTTACACATGAATGCAATATTTACGCTTTAAATTCGATTAGCTATGAATAAGGTTAGGCTAAATTACATTCCACAGTAAAGCCAGGCTCTGACCAACAGGTGCAGCACATGAATGATCTTAGTATATTCATGTATGGAAATCAGATTATAATCAAACACTTGGCCCATGTTGACCAACCTGGGTCTCACTGCATAGTGTGTACTACTCCTGACCCTGACTCCAGTTGCATACCTTCTCTCATTCCTGACCCTGAGTCCAGCTTTACACCTGGCCCCCTTTACTACCCTGAACATAGCTGCTTACCTGCTTAGGTTCCCAGTGCCGAACAGTCCCAATGTCCCAGCTTTGATTGCACACCTTGTACTATTCCAGACCTTGACTCTGGATACACACTTGGCCTTGCTCGTAGCCCCTCTGCACTGACAATATATCTGTCACACACATAAAGCCCCATATTAAACGATTACGTTCAAGTCAACAGGTGCTTATCTAATACGGTAATATGTTATGGGGCACTTCACAGACCATAGTTTGTGTAACAAAATTTGCTATATCCATTGCCTTCCTTGTTATCTAACATGCTAGTTAATTTGTCAAAGAAGTCATCAATTGGTTGAACACAATTTCTCATCCATAAAATTATACTCACTCAGTTCTATAAGTAGGTACACAAAAATGCTGGAGCAACTCAGCGGGTGCAGCACCATCTATGGAGCGAAGGAGATAGGCCACAAAAATGCTGCAGAAACTCAGCGGGTGCAAGTATTCTGCTACAATTTCCTTCATTTTCCTAACAAACTGACCTGAAATCATTTTCACCCCCAATATGTTCAGTATTTTGCTGTCTTTCTCTCTACAGGGACTTTATTATATTACAGTTAATATGTACCGAGGGCAAATTTTTGTTCCATTGATCCCCATTCCCAATTACTTTTACATTGAAGTGATTGAAATCCAAGTGAAGTTTAAATGGCATCATAAAAATAATACCTCCGGAAAGGATGATATTCATTACGTGCTTTGCTGGAGTCAGTATCAGCACAATTACTATATTAAACTTTGAATCTTCAGATGTATCTCTGTCCTTCCTTTAATATACAAAGGATACAAAGGATACAAAGGACATTTATTATCACATACACCAAATGGTGCAGTGAAATTTGACTTGCCAATGCAACATACGAATAAAGCTAAGACACAAACATTAAATAATTTAACAATAAACAAAAAACATCCCCCACAATGGTTCCCACTGTGGGGGAAGGCAGCAAAGTCCAGTCCCATACCATCTTCACCCATAGTCGGGCCTATTGTGGCCTCCGCAGCCATCCGATGTTTTCAGGCCCTCTTGCCGGAAAGCTGGAACTCCGGCGTCGGGTGAACACTCCTTAGCGGCCTGGAAATGTCTGGAGTGGCCGCTCCCTCCCCGGAGACCGCGGCACCCGAAGTCATCAGGCCCCGCTGGCTGGAGCTCCGACTCTGGCGATCTCGAATCCCAGGCTCCGCGGTGTTTTAAATCCAGCGCCGCCCGCCCGCGGCTGGACGCCCGCAGACACAGCTTTTCGGACGTTGAAGTCGGCAATCACAGCACTCCGGGGCTTACTGCACGGCGACCCGGGTTCGTGCAACGCCCGTTCCGTGATGGTGCCTCAGCACTGTGCCACCACCGAAGCTGGGGTCCCGGCCGGTCCCGACAGGAAACGCCGCTCCAGTCCGATGGTACGCCGCGAGGAAGGGGCGATGAAGAAGCTCGGAGGGAAGCCGCCTCTCCGACCAGGTAGGGACTAGGAAATAAAGTTTCCCCCTTCCCCTCCCCCACCCACCACATAAAAGACCTCCAACAAATATTTTATTTTTAACAGGACTAAAATTAAAAATAAATTGTTTCCACACAAGCAGACTGGGTGACCGTTTCGAGGAACACCTTTTCTCAGCCAGCCTGAACCAACCTGATCTCCCAGTTGCTGGACACAGACCTACACAGACCTAGGTCTACTCCATTGTCAGAGTGAGGCGAAAAGCAAATTGGAGGAAGAGCATTTTATATTTCGCTTGGGCAGCTTACAGCCCAGTGATATGAATATTGATTTCGCTCACTTCAGGTAGCCCCAGCATTCCCTCTCTATCCCTCCCCCAGCCAAGTCACACTAGCTTCTCATTTTCACTCTACAAACATCTTACAATGGTCTGTTTCCGTTATCATCGTTACTTTTTTGCATATCTTTTATTCATTGTTCTTTATCTCTCCGTCTATATCTCTTATTCCTTATTCCTCTCCGTCTATATCTCTTTCTCTTATTCCTAACCAGGGTCTCGATCCAAAACATCACCCATTCCTTCTCTCCAGAGATGCTGCCTGTCCCGTTGAATTACTCCAGCTTTTTGTGTCTTTCTTCAGTTGTAACTAGCATCTGCAGTTCCTTCTTACACAACAATGGGTCGTCTGATTGATAATGTGGAAAATTGTCCAGGATTATCACAAAATGCAGGACAAATCTAATCTGTTTGCTTACCACACAATCAGCCTCCTCTCAATCACCTGCAAAATGGTATAATTTGTTCACACCAATGATTCAAGTCGCACTTATTCAACAATTATCTACTCAGTAGTGCCCAATTAGTAGTTCACTTTGACCAGTTTGCTTCAGACATCACCACAACCTTGGTCCAAAAATGGATAGCTGTCAGTCTATGAGCAAAGGGGAAGGAATGGAAGAGGTAACATTTGGAGATGTTTAACAGGAAAATGTTCAGCCCTGTGTCATACTGGATAAAACATGAGAAGTTAAAAAAATCATAAATTACGTAGTTTACATATGAAAAAAAACAAAAAACATTATAAATAAAAACGGGTGAAAGGACGGACTGCAGGCAGAGCAGCCACACAAAACGGCGCCCCACTCCTGCAGTCCGCCATTTTTGTGTTGCAGAAAGCCCGAGGTAGCGCGGTTGAGAGGAGCCGAAGGGACGGTCTCCGGGCAGGGCAAACACCGACTCTGTCTGTGTGGAGTTTGCTCGCTTTCCCCTCCGTGGTGGACCGGATGCGGATCGGGGCAGGGGAGACGAGCTCAGCCTTCCAAGTCGCAATCCAAGCTCAGCCTTCCTCCCGCGTATCCTAGCCCCGACGGGCCGAGTGCCGCCGCCTTCCTTCCCCAGACAACAACCGAGGGGAAAAACACAGAAGAAACCTCTTCCAACCCCCCCGAATCCCTCAGGGAATGCCCCTGTCGTGTCTTTGAAATCAAGCCGTCACAATTGTGCACGATCAGCCAGCATTATCCTTTTTTTTTATATAGACGAAAGCTGATCAAGTTCAAGTTGGAATTTATTGTCACATGCACCAATTAAGGTACAGTGATATTTGAGTTACCATACAGCCATACTAAGTAAAAAGCAACAAGACACACAGCTACATAAAACAAAATCTAACATAAACATCCACCACAGTGGAATCCACATTCCTCACTGTGATGGAAGGTAACAAAGTTCAATCATCTTCCCTTTTTGTGCACCCGTGATCGGGCTGTTGAACCCTCCGCAGTCGCCGCTCACTGCCGACACACTACATAAAAGTCCCTTTAAACTTCCATGATCCAAAGACATCCTCATGAAGAAGGCTTATGCTTGGACAGCTATCCAGCCAGAAGATGCGAAAGCATTGCGGGAGTTTGCGATATTTCTTATAAGTATGAAAGAAATGACTACCCTCTTAGACCACATGCAAGAAATGAATGTTGTTAGCAATATGAAAATGATCACTCTAAAACTGCCCTATAGACTTAGAGAAAATATAATGCTGGTCTGTTAGAGGAAAATGAGAATCGACAGGCCATGCTTCCTCATCTGGGGAACTTCATAGAAAAGGATGTACGGTTCATGTCACATTTACATTATGGGAGTATTCAAGATCCTAAACCAAACGCAACTGTCAAAGGTTCTCCCTTTACTAAAACAAAAGGAAGATCAGGACCTAAGGGAAGTAGTTTTGATTCCGCTGTAAATACCTGCAGAAACGAAAGGCCAAAAGGAAGAAGATACATCTACTGTAAAGCCAAGATGGTTCTGCTTGTCATCCAGCGAGAAGAAGACAGAGGAATGACAAAGAGATGGCCCACGAGGGGAGGGGGGGGGGCTGTCGATGAATGGTCAGCTCGGACCTTGCATCCCATCCCAAGAATGGACACCGCATTCTCGACAGGGCCAAGGAGAGCTTGTAATAGGAACACTTCTCCATCCGTTGCTCACCACGGATGACTGACCTGCTGAGTTCTACCGGCACTTTGGAGGGGAATGGACAGGCGACGTGTCGGCCTGGACCCTTCTTTGGACTGATGGAGTCGGGGTAGAAAGCTGGAAAAAAGAGATGGGGTTGGGACAGACTCCAGGACTTGATTAGGAGGGGGAGTCTCCTTAATTTGGAGAATTCAATGTTCATGTCATTGGGCTGTAAGCTATGAGGTGCTGTTCCTCCAGTTTGCGTGTCACCTCACTCTGGCAATGGAGGAGGCCCAGGACAGAAAGATCAGTGTGGGAGTAAGAAGGGGAGTTAAAATGGTTGGCAACCAGGAGATTCAGCAGGCCTTGGAGAACCGAGCGCAAGTGTAGGGTGAAATACACGCCTAGTCCTGATACAAGGGTTCAAGGTGAAGGGGAAAAGATTTAACAGGAGAACTGAGGGGTAACCTTTTCATACAGAGCGTGATGGGTGTATGGAACAAACTGTCACAGGAGGTAGTTGAGGCTGTTACTATCCCAAAGTTTAAGAAAGAGTTACATGAATAGCATACGTTTGGAGGGATATGGACCAAACACAGGCAGGTGGGACTAGTGTAGCTGGGACTTGTTGGTGGGTGTGTGCAAGTTGGGCCGAAGGGCCTGTTACCACACTGTATCACTCTATGACTAACACAGAGTGCTGTGGTAACTCAACGGGACGGGCAGCATCTGTGGAGAACATGGATAGGTGACATTCACAGAGTGCTGGAGTAACTCAGCGGGTCAGGCAGCATCTCTGGAGAGAAGTAATTGGGTGATGTTTCGTGTTCACACTGAAGATGGGTCATGACCCTGAAATGTAACCCATTCTTTCCAGCATTTTTGTGTCTACCAAAACAGCGTCTATCCACGTGGCGGTGTGCCAGCAGGCTGGAGGAGCGGGCAAAGGCCTTGCCACAGAGCGGGCAGGTGAAGGGACACTCACTGCTGTGGGTGCGCCAGTGCTACCGCAGGCTGGACATGCGAGTGAAACCCTTGCCGCACTCAGCCCAACCAAAGGGTCTCTCTCCAGTGTGTACCCGCTGGTGCTCCCGCAGCCCCCCATGCTCCCTTGTCACAGTGGGAGCAGCTGCTCGCCGACGTGGGTCCGCCGGTGCTGCCGCAACCCCCGTGAGCTGTCAAACTCCTCACCGCAGTACGGGCTGTCATAGGGCTGGTCACTGGTGTGCACAGGCTGGTGAGACAGGGCGTGGGAGGCCATGGCAAAGCGCTCTCCTCACACCGGGCTGGGGACGGGACGGTCGCCGGTGTGCAC